>VYZT01018543.1:0-28394 GCA_013400735.1 Pomatostomus ruficeps | reverse complement strand
GAGGCAAAACTTAGGTATATAGATAAGCAAAAGAGATAGTGTTCCTCTGAGTGCCGAGATGCTTATCTGACCCAAGGCGCTGGATAAAGATTGTCCTGCAGAATCTCAGACAGTTTTGCGAGCCCCGAAAGCATTAGGTGCATTTTGTCTCATGGACCCTCTTAGAATAATTTAGTGAGGAAGAAGGTACTAGATTTTTTCTGTTTCATGTCTGAGATGAATTTAATTTGTAGTTCCAAACTCCTTCCTTGATTACTAGAGAATGGTATGTTCCAAGACATTACTTACTGGGTACCTTTTGTCAGATATTTGAATGTTCCTGAGACTATATTACAGAAGCCAGATACCACCTACCCATTGTAGCCTAAATTGTTGGCCTAGATAATAATCTTCTCAACTGGTCCCTTCTTTCCTTATTCCAAGTGTTTAAAAAAAAAAAAAAGTGAAACAACAGAAACTGAGAACAAAGCATTTCAGAACGTCAAAATTCAGGACACATCTGTGGAGACAGGCAGCCCAGATTACCACACCTCACTCTAGGACAGTTTTTAGGATGAATATTAATCTCCTTTTTTGGAAGTATTAGATTTTATTTCTTTTCATATAAGCATCCAACCCACTGCATTACTATGGAGAAATCTATTTTCCGCCAAATTTTTAATGATCACTCTTAATTCCCTTTGTTCTTATTACAAAGGAAATAAAGCAAGGATAAATAAATAAAATAAGCGAAGTGATTTTTAATATAATCAATCAAGATTTTTTACTGGAAAATTTTTGTACTTTATCAAATTTTCTTTTTCTCAGGTTTCATTGAAATATAATGCAGAATGGCAGCCCCAGTCACTTCTACAAGCATAGTTCATCATCTCATACAAAATATCTTTTTACATAGTATTGCAAATGAAACACAGCCTGTGAAGCTTCCTGGGCATTGTAAAACAATTGTATGTGCCATTAAAACAGTTCAGATGTTTCCTAGTGTGATTTCAGTCCATGCCCAGGAGCACTGTCCAGAACAGTTCCCAGGCATGGTGCAGGAATGGGACAGTTCCAAGGATTATTCCCAGCTTACTACTTATGTGCAGCCTCCTTCTTTTCAAGGTTGAGAGAGTTTGCTTGTTCATGCGTAGGCCATTGTGTGCCAGCAGTCTTCAGTGCCAGAGAACATTTCTGGGCATGTTCATTGTATGGGTATAGTCAGAATGATCACAATTGTCTTAATTGCCTTCCAGAAGTGCTAACCTCCTATGGCTGTACTCCTCAATATGAACTGAGCATCGCTGAAATCATATTTGCCTCATAGCCTCCTAGGTATCATTCTATAAGGAAGTGCCATGAATGAAAAGTCTCTTTTTTTAGCATATTTTAAATTTTACATATTACTATACACATATTCCCATGCAATGTTGCAAAAAAATTTTATTTAAACAAATCTGAAATTCATATGTCTCTTCATAAATTTTGGATTATCTGAGATTAAAACCTACTAAAGCAAACTGCTCCATTTCCCAACATAGTCTTCAGATTTTTTATAGCATATGTATTTCTTAATCTTTCCAGTCACATAAACAGTGGGGGCTCTCTAACATGTCCTTGTAGAAGATATTCCCAACTTCAGGGAAATAAATGAAATTTTATCAGTATTCTTCCTTAAATGTCATCCTTATTGCCCCCTCTATTCAGATCTATTAACTCTTCCAATATCTGCATTATTATAAAGCATTAATGAAATCACTGGATATCACAACAAATATCAATATGTACAATTAATTAAGAAACCTGAGGAGCCTCTTCTGTTCTTTAATTCTTTGGTAGTCTGCTTTGGTGACTGTTCCTGCTCAATGTTGACTTCAGAACTGGACTCACTTTTAGAATAAAAAATGAGCCACAATTGAGATACTAATTTGGGAAACAAATAACTTTCTGAACTTTGCGTTGCTTTCAACATAACCAGTTACAGGATGATTCATGTCCTTCCTTTTTTCTTAACCCTGGTTCACATACCTTTATAAACATATAAACATTGGGTTATGTAGAGTCAGTTTAGCACTCTATGCCTCCTTTGCCTGTCATAGCTCCTGCTTCCTTTGAGTTCTTACTTTGTTAGACTTGTGAATGGGCTATAGCAGGAGCAGTAACCCAGCCTAACCAAACCATTGCTGCAATTCTCTTTATGCAGCTCAGATGCTGATGCCCACTAGTACTGAATCAGCCATGGTGTACACTGTATTGTTACTGGGGATTCATGTGTGATAACAGGAAGGTGAACAGCCCTATTTCATGCCATCTCTAGGCACCAGGTCATTCTTGTCCTGTCACAAGGACTCTGCTACTTGTTAATGTTATCAGTGTGGCGTTTTCATAAAGGAGTAAAATCCCATTTAAAGTACCTGAATAGAAAAGGGAGCATGGGCAATGTCTGAATGAGAACTGTGCCTTGGTACACACCACCTGAGCCTTGATGTTTTTCAATTTATTTCCCAGTTCTACAATTCATATATCTGTTACTACTATGGGAAACACAGAAGCTGCGAAGTAGTGCATACTCATCTGGTTTTCAGGAGATCTGGGCTTAATTCTAGGTTCTGTTACAAATTCAGGGTTATCTCAACTGATCATTTCACATCTCCTATGTTCTGTTTCCTTATTTCTAAAGTGGAAAAAGCAATATTTTCTTCAAAGGCAACCTTTGTATTTTTATTTTTAAAATGAGACAAAATCAATGGGTATGCAACACTAACTGTACTTCCGAGATTGTCAGTGTCAGCTGAATAGTCAGAGATAGAAAATAGTTCAGACAATCACGTTAGAAAGGAGGGCTAAATTGTGCTAGTTAGGATCACTAACCACAATGTAAAGTACATCCAGTAGTACTTCAGAGCTCTTTGCCTGAAACCCTGAGAAATTGCGTATGTGCAAAACACGTAGCAATGCCAACAGATTAGAATTCTCTGCTAACTTCTGTTGCTTTTAGCTCTTTATACCCACTTTGTGCAGGTACAAATGCACAAAGCCAAAGCAGTGGAGAATGTAATTCAGTATCAGGGACTAATCTCAGTGTGCCTCCTTCCCAAATAACACATTTGATATAAATTTCTGCTGATTCTATTGGAAATTCCAATGCCATAACCTTATAAATTTGGCTCTAGGGTCCGCCTCTTACACTTTCTTTTTCCTTCTAACTATTCAAAGCAGAGCCTTTAGCAAAAACATATTTTTTATTCTTTATGTGCTTTTTAGCATGTTTCCTTTATTGTTGTAACTGACATTAAGTTTATAGAAAATATCCTCCTATTCTTCCTTAATCAGAACTCTGCCAAGTCTCACTTTAACCACAATTTGATCTTTCTGTTTCTAGTGGAACTGGAAATAAAACTTAACTTCTTTTATCCTACTTTTATTCTTAGCCTATTTCAACAGAAAGAATTCTCTATGGGAGTCTTTATTTCCTACTGCCTGTTCAAATGTTGTGTCAGAGTTACAAATATTGAGGCTTATGCATGTTCTGTCTTTTTCTGTAAAATAACAGCTTGGGTTTTAACATCTTTTTCTTCTATGTTTACTTGATATTTCATGAGTATTTTACAGAACATGTAGCTAAATTTTTCCCAGCTTTCCATCCCATAAAATTGTGGAACCTTTGTCAGGCTGAAGATTGACTACTGAACTTTGTGCCACTCTGATCATCCTTATCATTACCTGAATATTTTAAATTTTGAGCAGCACACATTGGTAAGACAATGGTGGAATTCAGCGTTGCATCAACTATTAACTATGCCTTTGTAATGTTCAAATTTTTCATAAACATTAAAACAGTACAGGCTGGTTTTAGTTTAAAATCCTTGTATTCAATTACTCAGCTATTTTTACTTTACAAGAGCAAGGTGGGAGCAAATCCTCTTCTGACTAATCAAATTGCCATCCTATTCTGAAGTACAGTTTAAATAAGCAATGTTTAAGTAAAGGATAAGTACAGAGAACACATTTATGCTCGAATGCAGATACATGATTAGGTGTATTAAGCTAGGTGATAAGCACAAATACCATTCAAATACCTTACAAATGCATACCGCAGTCACTCACAGTGACTCTTCATATGAACTTCATAAGCATTTCCAGCTGCAATAAAGTTCTGCATTGGTGGAAAATAACAAAGGAAGGAAAATTCAGTCTTTCCCCAGACAGTACATTGTGAGAAGAAAGTTATATTTGAAGGATGAAGGAACCAAACTGGAGCCTGTTCTGTGGTAAAGGGAGGCAAAACCAGGCCAAGCACAAAGGTAAACATTTTTTCCTCAAAAAAATCACTCTATGATTAGAGTTATTTTTCAGTTGGACAGACACAAATTTCCAGTATTTTTTTAAATATCATATATATATTTTATTTTTTTACTTTCTATCTCACCTTGGAAAGAAATTCCACTTTAAAATATTCTAATTCTCCTTTTAGTACTTCAAACATCCTAGCAACTGTCTTAATCTCTTCATAATGTAATGGTCCTTCCCTAATGATTGAAGTCAGAAAAGAGTTCTGCCTGTTCCATTTTCTATTTAATTTTCCAGATTAACCTTTTATTTAGCTGAGTTAATAAACCTTTTAACTGAGCTAAATCATTGCATAGTATTTACAAAATCATTTTAGATTTCTGGAATACCTTTCATTTCCAAAAAATCCATTCTTTACATATTCTTACAGAACCAAAAACACTAGGAAATTATTGGTTTAAAGGACATGTACTGTACATTTCAATGCTCTTGATTGTCCCACACCATTTTCAATCTGGTGAAAAGATTTTTCCATACAGACTTTGCCCCTTTCCTTCCCAATAATTTTCCATTATGTTTCTAGCTTTTACAGGTTAAACCTTGACGAATTTTCTGTATACATGTTATCTCATTTTTTGTTGTTATAAATATTATTATCGTTATCATTATCATTAATCCTCATGAAACTCTCTTCAAGAAAAGGAGCAAAGCATTTCATGTCATGCACTGAATGGACATTTCTTGTCATTTAAATATTCTGTGTCAATTACAGGTAAATGGCATTTGATAGATAGGATGACATCTCCATCTCCTTTCTGGCTACATGTAGTTCTCTGAAAGATTCTGAAAACTTTCTTGTTTCTCAGACTCAACTGCATTAGTTATGCCAAATCATCATTGCTACATGTGCAGGGACATTAATTCTCCCTTTCCTCCCTGAACCAGTACTCCAGAGTTCCACACAAATCCTGAAATTCCTTGCATTTCATTAATGTCCCTGTTTTCATTTCCTAGAACATGTTTATTATTGCTTTCCTAGGGGCTGAGTTCGGTCATCACTTGAAAATGAAGTTGTTATAAAATAGGCGTGTTGACAGATGGCATAAACAGCACAGCAAATCAAATCTGCTCCAATGTTTTAATGGCAACAGGGAATTATCACCATGCTACTAAATGAAGGTCTTAAAAATGCAGTCAGTAAAGCGGCTGCTGCACTGAAATGACAGTTTCCAGAATTCCAGCTCAACGAGGCAGCAACAATAGTAGCTGCTGTGGCTGACATCAAGTGATACACGTCTCAAAGGAAGTTCACAAACAGGTTTGCCAGGGGACTATCTCATTCCTGATAAAGCTGCTCTCTGATAATATTGTTTGGACGCATTATGTATCAGTGGAAAATGTTACATAAACAGTGCCCAGAGTTTAATGTACTTTTTTTAAGGCAGAGTCTTCTCAAGACTGCCTCATATGTTGGAAAGAGCCATTCCAAGTCCGTTTGGGAGACAAAGGTGTTCAGGAGAAAACGCTCAGGGATGAGCACCTCCTCCCAAGGGAAAAGGGCTTTCCCTCTTCCCTCCACCAATGAAACAAATTAAGAACAGCAAATGAAAGTGGAGGAAAAAAAAGGTGACTACTTATTAACACGGAAAAAGACTATCTATTAACACAAAATGAAAGTGGGAGAAACAAAGAGAACGAAATGGGAAAAAGGTGCCTGCAAGGAGCCAATGGCACAGTGGGTGGAGCTGGTGGATCTCAGTGACTCCGCCTCCTCACTCATGGGCGTGGCGTTCCTCGCAGCTCAGACCGGCCAGGGCCACCCCGCAGGCTCTCCGGGCTGGAGAGACGGGAAGGAGGGTAGGGAGGCCAGAGGGAGGGAAAGGAAGAACAAACAAAACCTCTTTCAAACTAGCACGGGACGGAGAGCCGCCCCCTCACGAAGTCTCGGTTGAGAGCCGCCAACCTGCCGCCCCTCCGAGAGCCATTGACCCCCTTGGCTGTTGGGCCGAGCTGCTTTTAGAGCTGCCTTGCACGGGCCGGTTCGGTTAAACCGACCCCAGCTCAGGCCCCGCCCCTCGGGTCTGTCTTAAACGTACAGCGGCAGTGGGCATTAAGCAGGCAGGTGAGGAATAAAGTGGTTTCATAATGTCACCCCAAGACAGTGTTGCATTCAGTTTTTGGTGGTTGGTTAATTCCTGGTAAAAAAAAAAATTAACCCCAGAAGTGTTATTCAACTCTGTAATTCAGAAGTTTGTAAGAAAAGACTTAAGAACTGTAAATGAGGGCACCTGGGATACATTTTTATTCTTTTAATCTTTGCAGCCTTAAATTTGACACCATTTAGATACAAAATAAAACCTAAATTTGTTAATCCCTACCAGCTCTAAGTACATTGGGTTTGAATTAGCATAGATCTGTAACTGCAGTTACTGCCTCAAGTGGAGGAATTTATGGAGTGGCTTGATTTCATGTCTAAATATTTGACTTGGTTTTCTGATGTACTGAATATCCTCAAACCCATTAGATTTTATTATGAATAAAATATAATGGATTTGTGACTACTCAGTATATCTGAAAATTAGTCCATTCCTCCTTTGAGATGAGCACAGAAGCTGTTCTTCAAATTTTAGAGAAAAGTAGGGGAGATTAAAAAAAATGTTCTATTCAGTCATGGAACATCATGTCATCATTTCTTTTTGCTTAGTAAGTTTTCCCTTATTCTTTCAAACATTTCATGGAGGAAGAACACCACAGAGATGGAGGAGCAGGGCTGAGCTCTCAGCATAGCACTGATTCACACACACTTCTGCAAGAAAACACTTTTCCAGTGGCCTTTATTCATAGAATGATTTGGGTTGGAAGGGACTTTTAAAGATTACTCAGTGCAGTCCCACTGACACGGGCAGGAACATCTTGCACTAGATGCAAGGATGCATAAAGTCCCATCCCACCAGACCTTGAGCACTTCCACTGATGGGACCTTCACAACTTCTCTTGACAGTCTCTTCTATTGACTCACCAGCATCACTGTGAAAACCTTCTTCCTTATATCCAATATTAATCTATTGTCTTTCAATTTAAAACCATTTCCCCTTGGCCAGTCACTACAGGCTTTGATAAGAGGTCTCTCTCCATTTTTCTTATAAGCTTCCTTTAAGTATGGAAAGCCTCTATAGGGTTTTTCTGGAGCCTTCTCTTCTCCAGGCTGAACAGCCCCAAATCTCTGCCCATCTTCATAACAGAGGTGCTCCAGCCCTGTGATCAGCTTTGTGGCCCTCCTCTAGACTTGCTCCAGCAGGTCAATGTCCTTCCTGTCTTAGAGGCCTCATGCATTGGTAAGGAGATACCTGTATTTCTCTGAAATACATTTCTGGGTTGGACATTTTTTTCTTAAATGTGATAGGTTTTTGGAGAAGCCAGTTGCTATAGAGTGTATGAAAACTGACACCTGTTAGTGTTGGGGTATTTCTTTTAGTAATATTGCAAATGACAAAGTGTGGATCAGTGCAAGTATAACAAGAGAACGAACATTTTTCTCAAAATCTTTTCTCAAAGACATTGTCGATTCTGCTCAGAATAATTACATGGAGAGGTTTCTTACCCCAAGTGTGTTGTTAACATTGTTTACATCTTGTTGTAACATCCTGTCCTACTATAAAATTAATTCCAGTGTTCTGTTCTTTCAAATGAACCTGTTACCTAGGTTGAAGTAGGTAGTACTTGACATGTCTTGTCATCTTTCAATTCTTAGTAAACAGAAAAATGACCCTTAAAAACAGCTAACTATAACAGTGGCCTTATTTGCTTGCCTAGTCTGATTAAAAGACAGCAAGAAAGTTGTTTGTTATACACTCAGGTAAGTTATGACCATGGGTGTCAAATGACATCACCCTGTCTCATAACAAAATACTGCAGGAAATCAATGCATAAACCAAAAACAAATGCTCCAAAATAAAAAACACCCTAGCTGGGAAGAATCTCTTTCAAAGCTGAACATCGTGGTTCAGTTACTTGCTTGCCATTTTAATAACGCTTTCTGTTTGTGATGCTACCTGTTCTCTATGAAACACAAACTTACTCTACAAGCACTGATAAGAGATGGGGATTTCCAGGAAAATCAGTACATTAAAGTGTTACAAGTTAAAAATTTCTTTGTTACATGTAGCAAAAGACAAAGGGTATTGCAAACAGGTTATTAAACTCACCTAATTTGATAAGAAATATGCATGCAATTTAAGTTTTCCACATCTAGAGAGGCGGTAGAAGCAGCCGTACTGTGTTCTCTGCATGTCGTGGAGAGTGTTCAGAGGAGCTGTGAACATTGATCAAATGGCTTTATGTATATCCTGATGTCTCAGATCACTTTGCCTGATAAACCCAGTGACTGGTTCACTGCATCCTTTGTGGGATTAAACTTTCCTGGCTAAGAAGTCTGGACAATAATAAGTAAACTGATTTACATCAATATAGGTGACATCAAACTTAAAAATGCTATGGGTCAGTGGCATCTTAAGAATAATTATCCAGTGGAAGGGAGATATTCCTATCGAAAAATGATAAACAAATTTTAAAAACTAAAATAAAGTCTCACTCATTGAAGCACCTTTCACTGAAGTGGATTAAAGGAGTGACTCGTAAGCAACAGCATCTTGAATAGAAGTGATACCATATAAATCATATGGATTTTAAATCACATCATTTACTTATTCTTTCTGTCACTCTGTTCTGTTCCTCTCCCTTCCTTTATTCTGTTTCTCCTCCTATTTTCATCTGGACAACTTCTATCTATTTCATCATTTAAAGATGCTCCAGTGGATTTGATCGTCACCGGCAAGATTGGGTAGACAGTGGCTGCCCTGAAGAGGTATGTGAGCAGTTTACATCCTCGGCCCATCAGAGGCAATTTATATAGTTATGATATTTTTGATTAAATTATTCAGATGATAAAGCATGGTTTCAAGGCCAAAGACATACTATATTTATCATTCAGGGGAAATTCTATAAGGCATAACAAGAATTTTACTTCCCATTTGAGGGAATAAAATGGACAAAAATTAAAATTTTATCTTTGAGAAACTACTTTAACTAAACAAAACACCAGAAAACAGAAAGCCTCCTCCAAAACAGTCTCCCTGCACTGATTTTCTTTTAGATCTCTGACTTTTGCCAGAAAGGGGAAAGAAACTGTGATGTTCTTCACTTCAGAAAATCCTTTGCCAGTGTAGTCTCAAGTGAAAAACAGGCATTGCATTTTGATTATGAAATCTGGTCAAATCATTTAGTAAAGAAGAAATTACACAAATTAATTCAAAGAGATAAAATAAAAACAATAAGTAAAAAAATCATTTTAAAAGCCCCCACATGACCAACCTACATGGCATTTTGATTTCTTTTCATGGAGACGCATTGAGAGGATGAGAAAAATATCTGACTGTGATAGCTGTGGGCTGTCAAATAGGGACCATAAGCATCCTCTGAAAGTTATTTGGGGTACTTCTAGAGCAGAAAAGTTAATTTTCAAGAAAGATTTATAAATATGTTGATGATGATTCTTTTCCAGTTTAAAAGCCCCTTTACAAGGGTTTTTGGTTTGGGTTTTTTTTAATTTTTCCTTTTTTTTTTTTTTCCCCCCCATGTAGGGATTGTGGTAATAGGAACAAATTAATTTATGGCACTTTTAATCTTCTTCTGGCCATAAAAAAAAGCAGATATTTTTCCATTTTTGCTGAACATGCTAAATTTCCTCATGAGTTTCAGCAGCATAGGCCTTCTGAAATGTCAGGTGAAACCCAGGGCAAAACATGGCCCCAAGTGTCTAGTTATAAAAGCACGTTCTGTTTTATTTTCAGTAGAACCAAAGAGAAGTAATGATATAAATCCAGAATAATGGAAGAAATTTTTTTTCTTGCAACAGTAATTGCAAAATAACTGCAACCTACATGCTGCCTTGTTACATGGCCTTGAAGCTTCAGCTTTGCAGTTTGTCATCATCTGATTTAGAAGCAAAATTTCTGAGATTTATTGTCTGTGGGGGGCAACCTCTTCAAGAACATAAGACAAAAGTTACAGGGAGCATGTGTTATTATAGTGCACAACCCTTGTATTGCTTTAATCCAGATTATAATTAGGTAGAATTCAGTTGTGCCTGTAAATGGAGCTATCCAAAAACTTCTCTCTGCAGTACAGTGACATCCCAGTCTGCTTCTCCTTCCTTGTTCCAGTGCAGCTGGTGCTCCAAGGCTTAGTACACGATCTGAAGGAAATTATCAATACACTAAGTGTATCTGAGAAATCAATAGTTTCATTTGCACAGTTTCGGGCTACTTGGTGGCAGTTCACTGCCCAGCCTTTAGGCTCACTGGAGTAGAAGCAGCACCTCACCTAGCATCTTCCAGAGTCATGCCTGAGCTGACTGCTAGAGTTCAGTGAAGGATCAATAATTAGCACACAATGGTTAGTTTTAGATGCTTCACTCAGGAGGATGAATAATGAGGATTCTTATAGTAAGGTTTCTTTATTTTTAATATAGATTTTGAGCTAAATTTTGATTAAATTGCATCAGTGAAATTAACAGTATTTTTCAAGAAAATAACAAAGACATTTAAAGAATCGTTATCCTGCAGGTACTGATATCTTTTTTTAAACGTAATAAATTGTTTCTGGTGAAACAAAGAATGATAAAATACCTCTGCATATTAAAAGAAATACAATGCCCACTGGGTTCTCTCAGCCAGATCTCAATAAAATGAAATAAGCATTTGCAGGACTCCACTTCTCATTAAAATGAATGGGGACAGCAGGAGTTAGATGCAGTTCCCATATTTGCTGCCAGATAATTGGATGTATTTTCCTGCAAAACTGTGTGAACCATAAGAGAAACTATTCATTGCATCTGCAGAATTTTAAAAATATCCAGAACCTGAGAGAAAAAAAGCGCAAGCGGACCCTGTACTTGTATCAAGACATTTGCCCATGCAAATAAATGTTAAATTATTTTATGGTGGTGAATGTTATTTATAGCGTGCTAATATATTATAATAATTTTTATTATTGTTGTTGTTTACATTTTATAAGAATTATGTTTTATATAATTATTGTTATAGACAAATATTACATGACATTGTAATATTATGTAGAATTAATATGCATATAGTGAATGGATTGCTTTACTGTAGTAAATAAGTATTCTATAGGCTGAATACATGCACACATCTTATGCATATGTGTGTGTTCTGTGATAATTGCATGTAAAGCCGAATTAAATGCTCCAGTTAACTACACATTGTTCACTATGAAGAGCTACTATTTAATTCTCATTTCTCTTTTTTAACATATTTTATGGCCTGGATTGATGGCAGTGAATTTTCATAATAGAAGAGTGAAAATCTGGATTATAAACTTAGATGTTAAACTCTTATTGAGGGAAATAAGTTTGACACTCTGGGATGATTTTGAAGCCTTGTCTTTAACAATTATGAGTTGTATATTTTGCAGATAAATGAAAAAATATATGTTGCTGAATGCTGTGTAGAGTACTTGAAAGGGGAAAAGGGAAAAAAAGGAAAATCAAAAGAAAAAGCTCTTGAAATTTCTTATTCCAGGGTGTCTATTTTCACTCTTTTTACCACAGCAGCTTGTCCATGATTACATTCTTCATTCTTGACAGTTTCCACTGAGAATTAATTTTCTCCTCCTTGTTTCTGTTGTTTCCCAACAGTCAAAAGATAAGATCTGTGAGAAGAATATAGACACAACTGAAACACCTCTGTACTCCACCACCACCCTTCTGCCAACCACCACCAGGTTCAGAGTCTTAACAACCACCAGAGGATCCACCACTTCCCACCTTCCAACCAGCCTGCCCACAGAAGGTGACATGTATACACTGCATTTTTACACTTGAAAAAAAGTAATTTACAAGTCAGAAAGAAATTTATTTCCTTTAAGTACGTGTTGATGATAACCTTTTCCCTCTGGAGCAGCAGAAGGAGTTGGGAATTGCAGTCAAGGCTCTCTGTGCTACTGCTTTTAAATTGCTCACTCTTGCAGCAGTAAGGTGCAAAGAGGATGAGGGCTGGAGGAGAGGATGCTGCTGGAGAATCAAGAACAAGTCAGGCAGACTTCTAGAAAATCTTCACTGAGGTTACAATGACTTCTTCATGTTCTTTTACATTCAGGCCATAGTCCAAAACCTGCTGAAATAGTAGTAGTAAACATCCCTGCTAAATCTAGAAGAAATTCTTAATGAATTTTTAATTCTTTTATGGATTTTATTTAGCCAGGTGAAAATTATAGATAATCCAAACTAAAAACCCCTTGGAAATATGCCTGTTTACTTTTCTTCAGTCAGTTGACACTGTTCTTTTCATGTAGTGCTCACTGTTATGAAATAGATTCTCTAGGCTTCTGAACCAAATTAACTGGGTAAGTAATGGTGGGTCAGTTCTCACCCTCGTACCACTGGCTGCTTAAGTCTTGCCTTTTTGAGCTTGGGATATCCTGCTTTCCTGCTTTTGGAGGAAATTCATCTGGGCAAGAAAGCTAACTCAGCTTAGTCAAGGAACATCTATAAAATGTGTGTGAGTGTGTGTGCGTTTGTTGAAATTGTATGTTAGAAGAAGAAAAGGTACTAGGTACAGGCAGATTTTCCAAGTGGCCTGTGACAGGAAAATCTGAGCTGAAGGCATTTCAAGGTGGGAATCTACTGATTAGAAAGGCTGGTTTTGTTTAAAGCTGTTAAAGTTTAGAAACTGTCAGTGCAGCACTTGGACTTCATTAAAAGGAATAACCTCTGGCATTCCGTCAATTAAAATTCACAAGCAAAAGAGGAATATGGAAGTAAATAGGGTTTAATATTAGTAGACCTTTTTAAGATTCTTCAAAAAGGAACTAAGTCATTGTCTTACTTTATTGTTGTATGTTGGTTCATATAGTCCTTAATATGATAGAATGCTCATGCTATGCATGAACATATAACATATATTAATTATTTGTAAACATTATGAGACTGACTCTAATATCCTGCTTTGCCAGTGTTTTGAATCCTCCTGAATGTTTAAACATTGTCATAAATGCTTTTTTTAGTGGTAAGAATGTGATGTGCTCAGCGTAAGAAACACCACAATCTAGTTTTCATTGAGTTGAGTACCAAATAATTTTTTTGTTGTGGAATTTCTTTGACATTAGAAACTGATTCTTAAAATGACTCATGACCTAGAAAAATGCATTTTCCTTCAACTAACTGTGAATTTTCTTTATAGATGACACCAAGATAGCACTGCACCTAAAAGATAATGGAGGTAAGAGTTTGGGGTTTTTTGTCTGTCAGTATTTTGTCAAATTATACCCCACTGAACTTCATTAATCAAAATCAGATTGTAGAAATAGTTTTTACCAGACTCTTAAGGGACTGCAGCATCCCACATCTGTGTGGAAGGTAAATAGGGTGAATAAGCTTAGGAATTGCTTAGGAAACTAAACATTTATAACTCTCTTTATAATTCTGTAATAAAAGAGCAGGTTTGATTATGGGCATATTAAGTAAAATTTAATTGTATTCATACAGTTATTGACTAGTAATGCAGTATTAATACAGTTATTGACTCTAATAATGCAGTTTTATTTAACTGAATTAAGAGAGTATATGGTGCTAGTTCTAAATAATAATATTGTGCTATAAAGCCATTTATAGTAGTGAATTATTACATGACATTTTGTAAATAAACATATGCATTTTATATATGTCTGTACTAGCAGAGATCCTGTATTTGTCCATGCACATTCCCTGTGCCAGTTAATAAGATCGCCTTGTCATACCGATAAAGGCCCCTGTTAAATGAGGCTCTGCAGGGAACTGCTTTTGTCATCTTCTTTGTAAGTTCAAGGTCTGAGACCTGAGGTTTGTTCCTTCTCCCTTTGAAGTGGATGGGAACTCCCCTATTCGAATAGGACTGAGTTGTTAGATGTCACCTTCGCCTGTGTTCGCTGCCAAAGTAGAGCTTGCTGAGGTGAAAAAGATTTGGGTTTGTTTCTCAAGGCTTCGGAATAGTCTGTCAAAGCAGAGGATGATTTGCTGAGCAAATTTAAATAAATCATATTTCTGCTGATAATAAAGGGGAGTATTATTGGCTCTGATTGCCTTTCCAAGCAGGAAGCACCAAGTTTCTCTCACTGGTCAGGCGAACAGGTAGCCAAGTGTGATAACAGGCACAGACAGGGCACAGGGCGAGTCTAGCAGCTCAGGGGAAGGAGCTGGGGTCAACCCTTGTCTGGTGACCTTCAGCTGAGTGTCTAGCAATGAGGCAGACCCAGGGGCAAGGCAGAAAGCCAGGCTGGCAAGGCAGGAAGGGAGCAGCCAGGCACAGCTGCCAACAGACAGCTCAGGCAAAGAGGAAGCAGAGGAAATCTCCCATCAGTGATCCCAGAGAAGGTGAGATGATGAACCAGGTCTACACAGAGATTCTGCAGCAGCAAAAGGATTAACACCTCCAAGGACCATCCAAGGAGGCATGGTCCATGGACAGGACTGGAGACAAGCTACCTTCCATGTTGGTCCAGTACACAAGATCAGAGATAGGATTGAACATAGGTTCATCTACAGCATAGCTTAGGTTTGGACCTGAGCTTACATGGAGACCCCAACCTCACGGGCAGAGGTCCCACATACAGCAGTCCAGAACAGCTGAGATTTAGTGGTTTCTCAGGACCCTCACAGAGAATTTTTCATGTTTCGAAAAAACACAGAGTGCAGATGCAACTTAGCTTGTTGGTCTGTTTTCCTGCCCTTTGTTTTTCAGTCATATTCAGTCATTATTTTCTCCTTCCCTCAAACTTGAGATCTGTTCACTCCACAGGGGACAGCTGTCATCCTCTTCCTTTCCAGTCTCTCCTCTGTCATTTTGCTGTTACTAACTGCAGCATGGCAGCTCATATGCTGTACTGGGCATTGAATTGTCCATTTGTTGGCAGTGGTGTTGTTTGACATTGCTTTGACACATAAGTGGTCCCTTGGAATAAGGTGATCTGTAAACTCAGGGTGGTACTTTTAGGCATTTTGTCTGTGGAAATGTCCCTGAAACTTTCTTTCTCTCTTGAAAACATGTTGCTTGACATTGCTTTGACACATAAGTGGTCCCTTGGAATAAGGTGATCTGTAAACTCAGGGTGGTACTTTTAGGCATTTTGTCTGTGGAAATGTCCCTGAAACTTTCTTTCTCTCTTGAAATCATGTTGCTTTTTATTTCATTGTGAAAGGTGTTTCAGTGCTCTTAGAGGTCAACAGTCAGCACCTCATGCTCCTGTTCCATGTCTGCTCTGTACTGGAGGCATATTCCTGGCTGAACTGTGCCCACACTCTGCCCTGTGAGCCAGCGCTCCATGACAGGTGGCTGACCCAGGACCAGGCAGGTCTCCGGCATGAGCATCTCATACATAGCTCGAAACAGTATGCTGTTATATAAAAACAATCCCAAAAGTGGGGTTTAGAAAACATATCCAAGTTTCTTTCAGTTTGGGAATTGCAACAGGATTGTTTTTTCACTTATCTCTTTGGTTCCCAAGATCTGAAAAGAAAAACTGTGTAAAAATGTGCAATCCAAGAGCAAGTTATAGATAGCTGTGGCCTACTTGGTGGGTGAGGTGTAGGGTTTGAGGCATAGGTTATATATAGAAAATTCATTTCCACAAAGAAAGTTGCTGCATTTTAGGAGGACAAACCAACACCTGATGTGATTATTCATTTTCCTTGAGCTGTTCCTTTTATTCTTGAAATTTAAAAAGAAAATTACTTCAAACAACACAAAAGCAAAGCAACACTCCAAGATTTCTCATTCACACAGTAAACGTAGCTTTTAATCTGAGAAGTTCTTTTTGATGAATCTTCAATTATGCATTGAATTTTCCAGCGTTCCCTAGATTAGACTCAGACAAAACCTCTGCAGCCGCAGGCACATTCTTTGATTCTCTGTGGTTTGTCAGTCTTTCATAAAGGGTAGATTATTCCCGGTCACGAATACAGGGTCTTTACTTTCTCACACTAAATCCTTTAAAACTCTAATGAAAGGGAACCCTTTATAATGGAAAACCAAAGCTATATTGGATCAATGATTGCCTATAGTTTGATGTGTCCTTGGGTGATAGGAGTCAATATCTGCTTAAGTAGAACAAAAGGATTCCATAGAAATTCCACATCTCACCTTTGTCTAGAACTTTTGAAACCAAATATTATAAATTTATAAATTATTATAAATTTCAATTTTTTGTTCTGGTCATACTGCTTTGACCTTTAAATCATATGAGAAAATCTTTTGCAACTGTACTGTAATCCATCCACAATTTTGTGGCATATCTTAATGTACTTTTCAAATTTGCTTGTTTTTGTTTCTTCTACCTGCCCTCTTTCTTTACAGACATGACAAATGCCTTTTACATACATGCCTAAAGTACAGCTGGCATGCCATCACAATTGTTATATCTTGGTTCTCCTTAAAATAACAAGCGTTTTATAAGTTCTAAGAGATGTCCAGTGCTAAAGATCTACAAATATTTTTGTTCTTAATTTCAGATTCCATTGTTTTTACATTTTCTTAAAATTTAACACAATTGAATAAACGGTTTAAAAGCCTAATTTTTCATAAAAACTGTGAGCAATTGGCCATGGCCATCCCATAGTGCAGTATTTTCTTCTTGAGAACTCTTTGGTGGATGACTTAGATGATTGGCCCGCACATCTAGACATTTTGTTTGACCTTTTTAGACACTTTGTTGTGATGATTTGATTGGTGTGAGTCCACCACAGTCCTTCAGCTTTAAAACTCAAAAGAAAAATCTGTCTGTTTGACGAAGTGCTACACTTCTCATTCATCAAGGTGTACAGAAATTTCTGTTTCAAAAATAGGAAAGCTCTTCAGAAAAGAAAAACCTGCCTGAGGAAGAAAGCTGTTTTAGTTATAAACAAGTCCATCCCAGCATATGTAGTTCTAGGCAATGTTGGTATCGCGCTATTTTCACTCTTGTCTGGACGTTTTCAAAAATGGCATAGATACAACTAACAGGGATGTACAGGATTAACATTTGTACTATATAGAGCTTAATTTGACTTTAAGAGATTAAGAAACTCAGTAAGAAACGATCAAAATGTAGACTCAAGTTTGGGAAAAAAGAATGCTTTTTTATACTTTACATACAGTGATAAACTTACCCAAGACTATCTTTTTCCAATAGTGTCCTGTGTCTGGAAACCAGCTTCCACTAGTCATCTGTCTTCCTAATTTCTCTTAAAAATTGCAGTCTGAGCTGTTCCAAATTATGGAGAAAGCATAGTCCCTTTTTCTTGTGCACCCTGCACTCCAGCTGCAATATGTTAAACACCAGCTAAGGTCTGATAAGAGTCATATAGCTTATTTATTTCTAATATGTTAAGTTGCTAAGTGATTCAGAAAATGAGAACTATTTCATGAGATACAAGCCAACGTTTCAGGCAAAACAGAAATTTTTGACATAGAAGAAGTTATTATAACCACACAGTCCAAAACCAGGTGACTTAACAAGTCACTATGGATTTGCTGAATCTTCTTCTATTTTAAAGTAAGACATTATAAATAAAAAATTATAAACATAACCTTTGTGGTGGCCTAAAAATGTTTTAAAGTGAACTTTGTATGACATACAATTGACAAGATATGGCTTTGTTTTATTTCCAGAACTTAGCCTAGCCACAGGAAATGACCTTCCAGAGGCTTCATCGAATCTGGTGTTAGCCAGGAAGCCACAAGCTGTTATTTTAGGCCTTTCTCCTAGCCAGTGGCAAGCAGTAGGCAAGAGGAAGTAATTAATGTCATGCTAAAAGAAATGCACAAACTGGGATATGTTATGCTATAGAGGTGCCTGACTCCACCAGCTACAGAGAAAAATCTAAATTACATACTAAGAAGGGGCATCTTGTTTGTAGGTACCCAAGGTTTCCTTAAATAAATTGTCTTCAGGGTGTCCTAGCTAATGTGTTTTGTTTCCATTCCTGTCCAGAAACCTGCAGGACAAGATTCAGACCTTTTCTTCCAATCTTATGTCAGGAAAAAGAGAGTATTTAAAGTTTACATCATTGCTGCCAAAATCCTGTTGAGATTAGGTAATGGATTATGTAAATCTATGTTTACTTCTATATGTTCCACTTACTCAAAACTGCTGGTGTTCCCCTAAAATTGCAGGGTTCATGCAATTAGTCAAGCAAGGATTTCCTTGAAGAAAACTGGTCATAAAGTTTACTTTATCTATGCTGCACCTTATGCTGTATTTGTATAAACAAAATCTTACCAAAGAGCAGTTTTGAAATAATTTCTATCAATTGCCTTGTAAATAGAAGAAGAAAAAGATAAAAGTATCAGAATAGATGGAAGTGAAATAGGTGGTGATGGATAGAAAAGGATTCATAGGATACATGCATGTTTTTTAAAGCAAGTTCAAATGAGAAGTGCTGAACTGGTTAAAAAAATAGAATATTGTATTAATAATCTTTTTCTTATTGGTGGAATGAATAAACTCTGTTATTTTCCATTTGTTTCATGGTACTTTGAATTGTGCTTAAAGATTTCTTAGAACAAGGCATTTGTGCCTTTTCCAGAATTTTTGTATCTCCACTTCATCCCAGTTTTGTTGTCATCAACTTATTACAGCTATGATCACAACGTATGTAAAAAAACCGTCAATCCAATCAGCAGAAAGTCAATCAAATAATGGCAGAGGTTTTCCAAAGTAGTGGCACTGGCATGCAAATAACCCCTAGAACGAAAATATCATTTCCTGCTCAAGCACAAAAGGGCATTTTTGCATCATATTAAGGGTTATATATCACATTAAGGAAGCATGATGTTAAAAAACCAGAAGAGCTACGTGTAGATACTTCAATATATATTGAAGTCTAGGTTTAGTTTCTCTTTGGTTTTCTAAGGCAGAAATAAAATGATATATGGTATCCTACTCGTAGAGTTGTCATGACTTTGCTGTAAAGGCACACAGCTGACTTTGTTACACATTTACATTTCGTTGACTTTGTACCAGATCAAAGGGTTAGTGTGAAAACCCCATGTAGCTCTAAATGCAGAGCTTAAGGAGGGCTACATGTGAAAAATAGGATAAACTTTTAAGAAAAGGCTGCTTTACTTAGTGTTTTATCATATCATCTGCTGCTGTTGCTGTCACAGTGCTATGGCAGCATGACAGCTAGGGCACACAAAGGTCCTGGGATCTTCTGTCTTTTTAACTTCTTATTCTATGTGGAGTTAACCCAGTTTTGCCTTTAGTAGCCTCCTCCAATCTTCTCTGCACTGCTCACTCATCTCTGACATCGGTGTGAATGGGGCACTGTAAAGAATGGGGAAAAGGAAGGTCAGGTGGAGGAAGACTAATATAGTTGTACATTTTGCATTGAAGTTGAAGTACCTGAAGCTGTTCTGTCTCGCAAAGGTGTGGTGGGCACTGTGGTGAGTAACTCTACAAGCATTAGACACAGCATTAGAAAGGAACAGCCTGCTTGACCTTATTGTCTTGTGTTTGTTTTCAGTAGGGTTAAGAGGAGTCAGTGGGGTGACAGAATTGGAATTCTTATAAATAGCTAACTTTTTCCTCATCTGGATTTGAGTCAGCTGCCTTTCCAGGCCAGATGGTGTGGTGCTTCATGGAACAATATTGAGCTTCATGATGACAAGTGTTTGATGCTACTGAGTATTGTAATGGCTTACATGGTTTCAAGCAGCTCAAGCTAAAATTAATACAGATGAGAACTGTTGTAGCATATAGGTGATATTTTAGAGCAGAAGAATGAAAGCCCTTAGCTAACATGTTCAGAGTACTGTCATCCTATAAACAGAGGGATTTGATTGTAATGCACTCTCATCAATTTACTGCACTAAACAGTTGATCAATCTTGGAGAGACTTACTGAGTTGCCCTGGGTCCTACGGAAAATTGATAGCAAAGCCAGATACTGAATTCTGATTTGGTATGTTATAGTTCGTAGTATTCACACTCAGACACCACCTTTCATTTCTTACAGGCAATTGGAAATCAATTTTTAAAGCATTAGCTGAGTCATAACTTTATAAATCATCATGAAACCAAGTAAAGCAATGGCTTAACCTCAAAATGTTAACAAATGCTAAGGATTGAACCCACAAATCAAGAAAATCACACACCATTACTGTGAACAAGTTGAAAACTCCAGAGCATGCTGTTCCTAAAAGAGGTAGAGAGAAAATTTTTGTAGGGATTCCCTTGAGTCTCTAGAGAGTTCTCCCAACTCCACATTCCCTTACTACCTCCCACAGGTCATTAATCATCTTTTCAGGAATTTCCATCATGTACAGGGAAAAAGTTTGAGTTTGAAGAACCATATACCAGCCCCATAAAACAAGGAGTCTCCAGGTAAATTCACATTCCAGATGTAAATGGAGGCACAGAAGTGGGGAAAAATCCAGCGGCTCTGTAGTACCTGTAACCCTGCGTGCTCAGCTGTCTTAAACATTATATCCTCCCTCTTGGCAGGAGCCTGTTAACTCAAACCCACAGCCATGCAAACAGGAGTGATACAGTTTCCAGGCTAGAAATAGGGTGGAGTGCTGGTGAATGAACTTGGTCTGAAGTTGCATGTTAAGCCCAGATCATACAGCAAGAGAAGGTTTCTGCTCTTTGGCTGACCAAAAAGGAGAAAATTCATTTTTCTGGTGAAAAAAGGGGAAGAAGAGAGCAAAGTTCAGTACCGAGTTATCATCTTCAGGCTGATTGTTGTTATTTAAATCATCTATATCCCTGGCTTTGTGTGTCAGTCAGGAGGGTCAAATAAGGTGTTGCACTTTATCCCTTAATGATTCATGGTCATATGAGTGAGTTTGAATTGGAGGTTTAACTCCAATGGCATTTTTCCAGATGATCTTTTACCATCTGATCAAAATACAAGAGTAAAAAGGAATGTCATGGCCTTTGGATGGAAAAGCAAGACTTTATTTTCCAAGTCTACACAACGAAATTCTACTTTTTAGTCTGTCATTCACCTTTGTTCCACATCACTTTATATGAAGGAAATTTTCTAGCCAGGAAGTACTAAAAGTTTGACTATTTTTCCTCAGTTTTCCTGTAAAATATTTTTTATCTTTACTCTCACAGACAGGTAGTAATCTCTGGATATTATCCATCTCATATCATAAGAGGTGTAAATGTATGGATCACAATTTTGTTTTCTCATATATAAAACTATCACAGTAGAAACTTTTTGTAAACCTTAAATTTAGATAATATAAAACAATGTATTTCACTATTTTGAAGACCTCAAGGGTTAATATGAAGTTATGAGAAAAATAATGTTGACAATGTATCCTCAATGTGTTTATGAACAGCAAGTAGCAGTTTTTAAACACTGAAAAGCAGTCTCAGTTTGCAGACACCTTTGTTCTGTTAAAGTCAGCATCACAGTCCATGTGTGCCATGGCAAAAGGAGATTTTCATTCCCTGAGTTTTTTTGTTTTCCTACTCCAAAAGAAGCTAGCCCAACCGTAACTGGAGACAGAATTCAGTTATTTTAAATCAAAGATTTTATAGTCTTTATGTATTTATCATGGAAACAATGAGAACATTTTTTTTGTGTTTTCGCTTTTATTTTTTAAACATTTCAGCAGCAGAACAGTTATTTCATGTTTGGATTCTGTGTCTTTATATTAGGGGAAAAAAAACCTACTTGCTCTTGCTATCCAGTCATTCAGCACTTAATGAGAAGCAGACTGACCTTGGAGATATTAACAGGCTCCTTCTGCTTAAAAGTTTTATGCATTTAAGAGTTTGAGAAGCCGTTATAAATATAGAATATACTATACATAACAATTGCTTCTTGAGCATAAGGAAAGGAAAGTTTGGGGAAAGCTCCATTGAGAATACTCCTTTTGGGAAAGGATTGATCATAAAACAAATAACCTCCCATGGGTTTAGCCTTGCCTGGAGCAACAGATGTGCTGTGATAATCTTAGTAAGATTTCTACACCTGAAAAAGTTTCCAAGTCCTTGTTTTTTCATCTATTTCCCTTGGTGGCTTTTGAAAAGAACTGACAGTCGATTTTGCAGCAAAGAGTATTTTCAATGTTGACAGCACTGTTTATTGTCTCTGTGCAAAACGAGTGAAATCAATTTCTCATGAGTATTTGAGCCCTGGGGTCAATGGACTGAATTTCAATTATGGAAATTACAAGTTACTTAAACTTGTTGTAATTTAAGGAAAGCATTTCTTTTGTTTCATTATTTTTTGCATTTGGCATTCTGATCACTGCACCGATGTCCACACAGTGCTCCACCCTCAACTAGAAGAAATCTGGGCAGGCATTGACACCTGTCTTGTTTCAAAGGGACGGTGTTCTAGTTTGTAAAGCTGGATGCTGAGAGCTAAGAAAATATCAGATCAAAAGGGATTAAATTGGTGACCTTTACAGAGTGGTTAGGACCTTTGCTGAAGTCCATCATTTTTTAACATGCAGAATATGATGTTATGCCTTCAACCACAACATAGTAACAATACAAACAAATGAACAAATTGTTCATTTAGTGCAAATCAGCCTGCAAATGGGTACAAGTGACAAAGTAGTTTCTGATGCGCGAATGTGACATTGAAGTAAAAGAGTATTAAACTATCAAAAAGACAATTATGAGACAAACAAGCTATGAATCCTCTGCTCCTTTGTGGGAGCAGTTGCTTCTCCGTAGGGTGACTCACAACTAACTGTTCACCCGTGGGGATTAATAGTCCAACCAAGAGGATGTAGAATCAAGCAGACCTTTTCTGATGGCCTTCCAGTTACTTCATTTCCCTTTGTATGGCAATTTGAAATATGTGTACAAGTACTAACTAGTGTTACAGTGCATGAACAGAAATTAAGGCTGGTGTTTCTATACATTTGTCTGTTCTCACATGAAGGGAACATTAATGGCTATGTCAAGTAAAAAATTCGGCTGTGAAAATAAGAGGAACCTTATTTTGGGCCACCTTTCTTTCCTGTCTTCTCTGCAAGATGAATCTTGCATCCATTTTTATATAGTGCTCTAACTACTAGAAAGTATTTTAATGACCCTTTGGGAGACAATTTTGAAAATTTGAAAATAGAACTTCCAGATTCTAGGTAATATCGCTTTTCCTCCACTTCAGTATAAAGGACAGCATGGAAATTTTCACTGTGTGTATGTGTTTAAAAAAAAATTAAAATAAAACCAAACAGGGCTGACACTACTTTTCCTTTTCAAAACTCCTATATATTTGTGTGAACTAAGCTCTAAGAAAGCAAAGTAAATCCCTTTGTAGGATTTAGGCAGGGAGAGACCTGGTTCTTGGATCCCATTCATGTCTAAACTCAAAATTCATGCCCAAAATCAGTACAATTAAAACCGAAGTTCCTGTGTGAGCAGATACTCATGAACTTTTAAACAGAAAGATACCTTCAGGATTAAGCTGTACCTCAATGGGGATCCTGCTTGCAATTTTTTATTAAAATCATTAATACTTCCTACACCCTCGTTTAGCTTCTCAATTTATTGGAATCTTTTTCTTTATCCTCTGATTCTGCTACTCAGGTCCTTAGTCCACAAAGTGTCACTGACTTTATGGGAAAGAGCAGAGCAACGCTGTGGGGTTTTGACTGTCCTGAATCAAGACTGAGGAAATATGGGCAAAAGGGATTCATATGTACATGAATCCCTTCTCTGCCCCATAACTCATAACTATTACATGGAGTAATAGTCAGATATAAGTCTTGGCTAAGATAATGCATCTTCATTTTCCTTTTCTCCCTATTGTTGCAACAGTGCCATGCAATCTGCTGGGTGACGAGCCATGCAACCGTTCTTAGTCTGGTGCGAAATGGGCTGCCATACATGGATGCATGAGCTTTAACACTCACTCAGATTAATGCTTCTTCTTTCCTTTTATTGCCCCTCATGCAAGGCATTTATTACGCCCTGCGTCAGTATGCCTTTCTTCTATTATTTTCCAATTCTCTATTTTAACATTAGCATGGAGTCTTCTACTCCAATCAGATGAATGGTAAAAGACCATGTACAGTTATTGCTATTGTTGTTATTGTTGTTACTATTAACAACAATAACAGTCATTTGTTTGAAGTGATACTCATAACCCTATATCTGTCTTCAAAAAACAAATAAAAGGGAGTCCCTGACCTCAGAGAATATAGCACTCTAAGACAACCAAGCAAATAATTCAAAGGGATGGCACAGCAAAAAGGGATGATTACAGAGATCAATGATTTTCATTATAGTCAGCTTGTCAAACAAGCGTGGTGACAGGAAATTTAAAACTGGAACTGAAAGAAAATTTCTTATAAGTAAGGTGTTGTATGGAATAAGGTATGGAAGTGATTAGAAGGATTTCCAGAAAAGCAGAAAGCAGTGGGAATATCACACAGACTCACAGAATATGCTGAGTTGGGACCCACAAAGACCATCAAGTCCAACTCCTGGCCCTGCACTGAACCACGCCCAAGAGCCACACCATGTGCCCAAGAACATTGTCCTAATGCTTCTTGAACTCTGTCAGGCTTGGTGCTGTAACCACTTCCCTGGCATGCCCAGCCACCCTCAGGGTGAAGAACATTCAGGAGAATGATGGAAGCTTGTGAAGTCAAATTACCAGTGCTCTACTGGTGTTTCTTAAACGTAGGACTTCTAAATAGCTCTTTTGCCGCAGAAGTGGGCAGAACAGTAATTCTTTTATGCAAGAATATGATGAAGAACAAGCAATTCTACAGGTATTGGTTGATATATCGAGAAACTTTTCCCCAAGTTACACTGTTGTTGAAAGACTTTCAGTCATTTATTTGGAAGCACTACTGAGAAGTTTCTTATGTGACAGAGACAGCCCTGTTTTATCCTGACAGGAGCATAGCATGAGTGGCTTCTTGGTGTCAAGTTTAGTAAACTGATGGTCTTTTGTAATACCTTGGTATGATAAGTGTACCATTCAGACCAAGACCAAAATATTGAAGTATCCATCTGTAGTACTTTTGGCTGTCTGATTCAGTTGCAAAGAGTTGTTCCAAACTCTTCTACAAGCTAATGAATAAGGCTTTCAGAATGTGTTTAATATCTAGACCCCACAAGGGTTTGTGTCATGTCTCAACTGGAATATTTAAAGAAAAATAAAATGTTCAAAATGTATTCAGTTAGTACTTTTCATCTGTGGGACAATTGCAATAGTTTAATAAGAAAACCAAAGCAAAATTTATTATGAAAGTAATTAGGAACTTCAGACTGTCCATTTTACATTCAAAAGAAAGGATGTTAGGATCATTTGTTGAATTAGAATCAGTAAAACATTTTAAAGTCTCTTCATTAAGATTATAAGAGTACCCGGTTGTAGAAAACAGACACCTAATATCTTTTTCCAACTTGGGCTGTAGAAAATGAGGTGTATGTAACACAGAAGAAGCAAATGCTCAGTTGCCATCTGTGTAATGGAATGGGTAGGGCATAAGGTACTGTGCTGAGAAGTGTGCTCTTTGTGCAGCTTCCACAGATGACAGCACGGTGGAGAAGAAAGGCGGAACCCTTCATGCCGGCTTAATCGTCGGCATTCTGGTGCTGGTCCTCATCGTGGCTGCAGCCATCCTCCTGACCGCCTACATGTACCATCACCCAACGTCAGCAGCTAGTCTCTTCTTTATAGAGGTAAGCCAAGAGGAACATGTTGTGTCACTAGTCCTGTCTCTTGGACAAGCTATTTGGGGTCTCCAAAATAGATCTTTCCTAACTAAATCAGAAAGTATCTTTGTGTTCATAGTGTAATCTTTGAAGAAATGGAGCTCTCCTAGCAGGCAATATTGTTTTGCTCTTAGCATGTTGGTCACTCAGCTCCTTTAATTACCACTGCTTTCACCTTTTTGGCTTGTAGACAGGACATATATCTAAGTGATATATGTCAAGTACCACACCACTTCTTTTTCCTATCCTTCATTTTCCTCACAACAGCATTTTTCTGGTACCTTTCCTGTGCACTGTCATTTTATTTCAGGACATATAGTTTTTCTATAATTATCCTGTGGGGGGTAAGAAAAAACATATTCATTCTTAATTCTACAGAAGGGTTGACTTATTATAAGTTCTTCGCTGGAAACTTGTATTAGCTGTTCCTTACATCATTTAAAGGAATCTTTTAACACTTTGTCTCAGAGTGTGGAAAAAATTATTTTCACCTAATTTTTAACATCTATCGTTTCTTCTGCTCTTTCTATTAGTGTAGAAACAGACTCTTTTAGACCATATCTGACCTATTTGAGACATCACCTGTAGGATTAGATAAATTGACATTTTTTCCCCCTCAAATACACCTCAGGTGCAGGTACCTACATTGCAGATGCTGACATTTGTCAGTTCAGCTCCACTGTAGATGAAAATATGAGAAAGGAAAGCTCTCCATAGGCACTTGAGTCTACAAAAACCCATGAATACCTACACCTCCTTGTGGTTTCTTTTTCAACTCAGCAATATTCCTCTGCCTGGTGATAAGTATAGATTTGCTAAACATGAAAGAAAGGGATGACTGCTCATAACCCCCACTTGTACTATTCCCTTGCTGTTAAGAGCCCAGACACTTACTGCTGGACAACAGTGAAGATGCAAAACCACTGGAAGTGTCACTAGGGACATACCTTAGGGATTGCTTAGGTAAAAGGCTGGACCAGGAAGATGTAGACATTTATTCTTAGTGACAGCAATGAGAATTGAAGTGAGAAATGAACATGAACAGAATGATTCATTGTTAACATCCTATTACAATAAATGTACTTCTTAGATGGAATAGTAGTTTATCAGTATTCCTGCTCTAGTAATGTAACTGTGTTAACTATCAGGAAATGGTTATCAGTATAATAACACATAGTTTTCTGTCATGTTTATGTGGCATTTCAAGCCAGTTCACTATTGATGTAGACAAACAAAATTCCACTGTAGTCCTTGTACAAAAGAGAAGGTTCTGTCCCTTTCTTTTTTCACACACAGATTAAATTTACACAGATTGAATTTCTATTCTTTCACTCAAGTAAAAGCAAGTTTCTTATCTGTCATGATGTGATGGAAAAGGCTAAGTGAATGGCAACACCACTTTTTAAGAAGAAGAGAAGAATACCAAATTAGAATACACATTTATTTATTTATTTTGCTTCTAAATGTAGTAAGGGTATGTTAACTTATTTCTTTAATTGATATCATACTCATCATGCAAACAGAGGTGCCTTAATCAGTGTTGTTAAACTCATTCCACTGAATTTAATCTCTAGGTGCCCTTAATCAATCCTTTAATCTACTATTAGTCAAAGCTAAAATGTCTTTTAGCAAGTAATGTAGTGATTTAGAATAAATAGAAAAACATAATCTTTCTGTTTAAAAAAAGGAGAAATCAGTCAAAATAAAATTCATGCAAAATAGGGTATAACCTACATTCTTTATTGGTTACTAGGATGATTGTGATACCTGTGAAGAATCAACATTAACAAGAATTGTAACAAGTATCAGTCGTGAAGGGGTGGCCTTTCCCTGTGAGTGGTACAAGCACTGACGTGGTGGGAAAATCACAAGGGAGGGAATAGGGGATGACTGTAATTCAGAACACTTACACAAATTTCAAAACTTTAAAACCATTTTTAGTATCATAAGCCTAGAGCAGAACAAGGTAATCCATTCTGGAAATCAAATTGCTTTTAATAAGTTTAATAATTTAATTTTCAAAGAATAAGTAGAATGTATTGTTCCTATATTCATCTGATTGATAAAATTTACATGTTTCCAATGCAAAGAAGAAAATCTCTTCTCAAATTTGCCTCTTGAAAATGAATTACAGAAAAATAATCAGGCAAAACTGGTATAAATAGGCCAGTGTTACAAGACATCATTCTTTACTGCATTTGTGCGATTGAAAAATATTTGAGTAAACTGTTACAGATGATATGATAGCCCACATACCACAGCAGACAAGCTACATTATTTATGGGAAATGAATGAACTATGGACCTGACGTTACCATATCTTCATGGTAACAGTCAATGTAAAACCAACACTGTCGCATTACAGGATGAGGATAGTCTCCTCACAAAC
>VYZT01018541.1:0-15509 GCA_013400735.1 Pomatostomus ruficeps | reverse complement strand
CTCCACAACAAAAGACCTAAAGAAACTCCTCAATTATATCAGTTTGAAGAGGAATAAATTGTGTAGATTTATGTCAGTTAAACTCTGTTCATCTAGAAATACCACATGGTATTTTGTCAAGTAGTTTAATAAATGTTGTTGTTGTTGTTGAAAAAATGTCAGCTTTCAGTTTTGGTCCACACCATAACCAGAGATGTTTAAACACTCAGCTACTTTATCCAATGTCTCCAAGTCTTTATTTCTTTACATGTAGAACTAAATTATTCCTATGGTCCTCTCACTGCAGACAAGCAAGCACATAAACCCCACACATTCTAGTACATACCTTTATTCTATGAAATCGAACAACATCTCCAACTTTGTAAATTTTTGGAAGAGAATCTAGATTTCCATTAAAAAGAGTGCACGTTAACTTCACATTTGATGGGTCCACAAGTGTTACAACTGAGCAATAATCTGTAAAATATAAGTGTCTGAATGAATAACAGGCATTATGGAATTAGTAATACAGAGATAATAAATTTGTGAGGAACACCCCATGTCAAATTTTTTTCTGCTACGATCCGTGTAACTCTTTCAAAGTTAATTTTTTTACAGTATCATAACAACTGAATTGTGGCCCATCTTGCCGATAATTAGCCCAAATAACTGAAAATGAAATGTGTGATTAAGCACAGCTCTACGAGCAAGAACACACAATCCTTTCTTCTGTCTGCAACAGACATGCTATTTTTTCAGGTTTTGGTTACTTCTACAAAATGACGAGCATATGTACAATTTTATAGAATCATTTTCTAAGATTTATTTTGCACAGCCTTCTGAAAAGGTAATGAGTTCTACAAGTTCTGAAAGCAAATTAAAGCATAAATTACATGTCCTTCACTTCAATAAAATATGCAAGATGGACATATATATAAAACAAGAATAGAATCACACAGTGGTAGTTAGAAAGTAGAGTAAAAATGTAAAATATGTCCTTTTGAAGTTAAACTTCATAGAATTTCACTTCTAATAATGATCTAAAATGTAAAATCAAAACATGATACAAAGATGACAATGCAGACCAGCCCAGAATAGAGCAGTATTTACAGATGACATAAATAAAACCTGTATTTTCCATTTCAGCTTACAGAAACGTGTGGTCTGATACCTTATAAATGTAAATAGAGTAAAAGCACATTTGGCAACATGGTAGCAGGTCACCTGCCTGAGAAACCAAGCAGCAGCAGAAAGAAATGCTACATTCTGACCCTGATCTCTTGTACCTCCTACTGTCCCTTCCAAGAGACACCTGTAACCACAGCCAGAGGAACAGAGACTAGGAAGGAAGAAGGAGGGGTGTCTTGAGTGAAGCTGAACGTGAGAAAGTGCAGGAAAGGTTCTCCCTAAGTGTTCAAATGTTTCTTTTCTTTGTTCCTCAGTATCTGAATAAGTTATTAGAGGTTTATGCTAACAGGCCATGAATTAAATTCTTCAAATCAAATCAATTTTGCCCTGACAGATAACTTTCAATCTCTTAAAAAGATAAACCCAAACAGAAAAGAAAAAAACATCAAATGACCAAAACCCCATATTCCCTTAGCTGTAATTCTATGAGGCAACTAGTGATAATGACACTACACCAGCTTACATATCTGGGAAATGAACAAAGGTGTTTTAGTCCTAAAACAAAGTCAATAAAATCTCCATCATGCATGTAATAAAGATGCAGACAACATTAGTTGTTGCTAGACAGCTTTGAAAGAGAATGCTATCAGTCTACTAAAACTGACAGATTTGCCTTACATAAAAAAGCTACAGGAAGGCAGTCATAAAGACAATAGTTATATGTAAACTCTGTGAATAGATTCCCCAAACACAAAGACAGGTATGTAGGACTGGATTAAAATACATGCTTCAAAAGAAATATTCTTCCATTTCCTGTACATATACCCTTAAATTTTGCTATCATTTAAACTTAAAAGTTTAAATTCCCTAATGATTTGAATGAATGAAGTATTGAAAGAAATCCACTGAAGGCTTACCAAGAAATAAAACTTCTCCTACAGATATAAAAATCTGTATTTCTATAAAACTAGTATTCTTCTTCCTTCCCAAGATTTTTACGCAGACTCAATAATGATAAATTATCATCTTTTGCATTCAGAAGTTGCTGAGATCACTCTTTTCCACACTCCCACCAAAGGCCCAAGGTCCACATAGAGCTTATTTTGAATTCTATGCTAGGAATGTCATGAATAAACTCCAGTCACTGGCTGACAAAACCGCAAGCACTTACTGCTGTAATCCAAAGACTGATGTATTTCTTTGGGTGTGAATTCTAGAGGAGAACCTAAACGATCCAATGCAAATATGAGCAAAATGAACAATTAAGAAGAAAAATGCATATGGTTCATAGACTTACAATCCTTTGGGGATACAAAATAACATGCTACACTGCACTGATATAATCCAACATCAGAATCAAGAGGAAACAGCAAAAACATTCCACATTAAAATTGTGGTTGTGTATACAATGTAGTCAGTGTCATACATGTGCAGCTGCCTATTTAACGGTAGAAGTTAACACACTGCCTCAATTTTCTGTGTAATTAGCATAATCATATAAGACTGATAATGATCCTAGTCAAAGCAGCATAAAACAAAGCACTTGCTTTACATAGCCAGGGAACTATCACCTCAAAACACCTCTTCTAAACCAAACCTAATTACAACAGGAGTCTTTGAGAACAAGGTATAAATTGACTTTTTAATGAAATCCTCATTCAGCAAAGTCTTTTGTGAAGGTTACAAATAAAAAGCCACCTGTCTTTTCCAGCTGAAATGTGAAAATTGTTTTCTGTTTTCCACAGTAGCATTAAAGACCAGTGAATGAATTTCTTTTTTCTGAAAAAAGTGAGTCAAACTCTAAACAGAATTACTGAATTTAAATAATGTCCCAGTGTTAAAAAAACAATATAATGTCATTGGTCACACTTTTGATTTCTCTCAATATACTTTCTAACAAAGCAAAATCCTTTCATTACTGTTGGGGAAGCTGGAATAGGGAAAACGTATAAATATGATTACCTAGCAAAAACTGTAGGTGCGATTGAGATGAAGACAAGCTTTGAGTTACCCAACCCCAGTTACCGAACAACTTGAGAACAATAGCATAGCCGGCTGGAGCTAATCCCACTTGATGGAACAATGCCTTCAGCTTGCAAGCAGGTCCAAGGGTCAGAGAAGACCCCGCAAACTTATCAGAGGGTCCAAAAAGCAACTTTTGGAGTTTAAAGTGTAACGCCATAGGCTAATGTAATGATTCTTATAGGCTGTAGGCAAATGTTATAAGATTTGTAGCTTATTCTAGATTGGTCAATGGAAATCAGAATATTCAACACAGAAGATGATTTATTGTATTGTAAACGCTCATTCTGGCATTCTGCTCTTCTCTCTTGATTCTGCACTGCTCTCTCTACTCTGCTCTCTTCCTTCTCTGCCCTGGCCTGCTTGGAGCTGCGCCTTGCAGCCCCAAGTGAGCCTTTCTTTCCCCACGCCTTCTGCAATAAACTTCATGTTCTAAAGCCTCAACATAGAGATCTCAGTTTGTCCCGAACGACCATCCAGCGGACACAGAAAATCCTACACATTACCAAGCTAATAAATAAATAAATAATGGAAGTTTACATATTGGAGTCAATTTGCCTTTACTAGAGAAACCTACTCCACTGATGAAAAAAATCTACTGATTTTCTTTAAAAGAGAAATTTTACCACTGGTAGATTGTACTTGCAATAATCTGTCTTAAAAATATGACACAATGGATGCACAGTTCAGTTTCAGAAGAAAGTTTTTTACCTTCATACTACATTGTCTCAGTAAAAGCACAGAATTTCAGCTGACACTATGCAGAACTTCAAACTGCACCTACCTCTTAATATATCTAATTATTATGAAGAGGTATTCTCACTTAGGTTTAACATCAGGTGAGGGACCACCTGCCACAGACAGGTATCTGTAAGGATGCATATAACACCCCAGAAGTGGTGTTTTTTTTAAAACAAGGTGTCTCCTTTAAAACAAGGAGACAAAACTGATGTTTAATTTAAATGAAAGTCCAGAGTGATGATCTGCGTCTTACACGCGCTTTTTATTCTTTCAGACTAGTCCTTATTGTTCTTTAAAAATACAATTGCTGTAACTTGTTTTTGAGTTCTTTATTTCATTTCATAAAAAAATCCACAACTATTTGGTAATCACTAGAAGGCTACACTATCTTCATGGAGAATGCTGATTGTCAAGCTTCTAGGTCCTGACTTTGAATAGTTTGAAATAAAAATCTCTGTTAACAGTCACTGAAAATCTAAAGTTGTCTCCACTATCATGACAGTCTAGGTTTATTCTTCAGGTTACAGCTTTCCTTTCATAATGCCACAGCATTTTCACTCTTTTATGGACTGTTATGCCAGTCATTAGCATGAGCAGAAAATCAGCATTTCTCCAGTGTGTGTACAGATAGATAAAAAACAGACACAAAACCCCCACAGCTTAACATACAAATGCACTTTTCAGTCATCCCAAGAAAATCTGAATTGCTACAAAAGCTTTCCAGATTAGTAGTTATTGATACTGTAGGACTAACAAATTGCTTAGTGTTTACTGATTAAACATTTATTGCAGTTTTACCAAGGACTTCAGCAGTTCCTGACAAATATGCCTGTATAAATTCTTAAGGTGGAAAGCATCGATCTAATTACACATTCCCTTTTGGGCAATCACATATTTATTCCTCAATAACATTAGTGGAAAACCCACTATCCTGAACCAGTAACTTCCCCCTTCAAAGAGATAAGGTTTTTGGCAATGTTGTTAGCAGTCAGGGACTCTAATTAAAGACTGCCTTCTGTTTCTTTTATTTCAATATACACAAAAAAGAGAGAGATTATTGTAGCAAATTATTCTCTCTTCAAAACTAACTGAAACATTAATACTGTTTTCAAGAATTACTGAGGCCATTCAATATACAAATGTCTGCACTAACACCAAGCAGCTGCCCCAGCTAATTTACCATCTACATTTGAACAACACAGGAAGAAAAACCATACAAATGTACACGCTCTCCTGTGCCTGTGTGTGTGTATATATATATATATGTACATACAAATATATATTACAGAAGCCCAAAACAAAACCTCTAAAGAATCAAAGTGTTTTAGCAGAGCTTGTTATTTCTAACATGGTGATACACTTTAGAGATAAAAACTATTTGGTAACTACCAAAAGCATCTGGCTAAACAGATGTTTCAATGCCGTCATTTGTAAACTGTAGATCAAAGTAACTGTCTTCAGATTTCTATTAACTATTTATTAAACTCTTTTTTTCATTTCCTTTAAATATCTTTTTATGTTTTATTTATCCTCTATACTTTAAGAAACAGTGGTTATTTAAAAAGGAAATGCATATAAACCACTCTGAACAGAAGGGAAAGGAACATTTTTCTAATCTCTAGGGCTCCAGAAATGAAATCACTATCTTTACCTCTGTAATAGTTTCTATTCTGTTCTGCAAAATTTAAATAAATCTTCAATATTTTGATTTGGAAAAAAAACCCCAAAATGGAACACAATACTTTGAGGGAGAAACTACTGCAAATTTAACTGAATCTGCTACCTCACAAATGGATACCATTACACTCTGTGATAGGTTTGCTTTGCACTGTAAAGTTGGTTTGTTATTACTTGCTAAAAACTGACTATTGTAATTCAAGTTGACCAAATGGTATAGTTTAAATTAGAGTTTATTCTTTCAGCTACATCATTTTAAACAAATTCTGAGCTGCTTGATGAACTTGGCTCAGCTGAAATAAAAACTGAAAATAAAAATAAAACTTAGGGCTGCAAAATACTTTAAGAATCTGATTTTTGATTCTTAAGCTGCATTTTGGGCATGTAGAACTGCTGACCTAGAAATGGTCACACTTTTTGGAAGTGTCTTTTCTAAAATGGCTATCATTTATTAATTTTGATTCTAAGAAATATTGCATAAAAATAAAATACTTACGATCTCCATGCATGTCTAAGTAGGATAAAATGAGATTTTAATTGAACATGTGACATACAAATATACTGCACACATCTATGATAAAATGCTAGATGGAGGTTTCCCCAGGAAAACAGGACATGAATTCTATGACATTGTTAACCAGCAGCAAGGATTCTTCTTCATTCTTCCCTGCTTTATGGAAAACACTGACCAATACCTACATAAAAAAGAAGGGTTGGGGAAGCAGTAGTGTCACCTTGTAATGTCCTAAAACTTTCATGGTCAAGCACATAATCTCTGTAATTGGATACTACAAAGACAGAGGCTCTTTTTTCTTCTATTTATGGTTTTTTTTTTCCTTTTAAATCTCCAGGTTAAATACTTGAGATATCCTTAGGATTAAGGGAGGTGAGAGAGAAGAATATCATCTTTGTTAAAAATTTAAAATATCTGAAGACTCTTAAACTATAGGGGAAGGAAAGTTAAAATATAGTTTTGAACACTTCCAACAGATCTTCTAGCAGACAAAACCCCATCTGTCTCTTGTCCAAGCAAGACCCAAAGTACTTTCTTGGACAGTTTTCAGAACTCATAAAATTCTCATGTACAGAGGTTTCAAACTACATGCCTCGAGCAAAAGAGTGCCTAGCTAAAACAACTTTCTCTGGAATAAATAATTCATGAACATACTGAAAACTCATCTCATTCATCAGTGTTTTAACACTCACCTAATGCAATAGTGGTAATAGAAGTGATGAACTTTTAATTACAGATTATATAAATCAACAAGACTAAATTAGGTACCACTCCAGTGGTACCTGCCTTCAGTGGGAACACAGTGCAAAGCCTCAGCCTTAAGCCTTAATATGTGTAAGAAGGAGCAGCATCTTACACCTCAGGGCATATCTACAGAGTGAGTACGGACCCATGTGGATCACGTACAGTGGCCCCACTGCCCATGCTTCCAGGGGGCATCAGCTTAAAGCCACATGAGTCTATTATTACATTGTCAGACAGAGAATGTATTAGTGCAGGACTGGGCCAGATCTAAGGCAACCACAGAATTTCCTGACAAGAGCCACTTCATGCCCTGACAATGGAGAAAAATCATGGACCATTTATCACCCTTTCAAGCAAACATCACTCTGGATTGTGCAAAAAATCAAGGAACAACATTGAAATATTTGACTGATTAATGAATATTGTCACTCAAAACCCCAAACTAATTAAAATTGTTTTAGAGATTTTCATTATAAAGTAGCAAGTGAATTACAACTATCTTCATAAATAAGAAACATTAAACTGTGTCCCTGTTCTCCACTGACATTATTGTGTTATTTTAATAATACCAACTGAAAATACATCGGGAAGACATATTAGGAAGTTATTAATGACATTTAGGCAAGGACTAGTTGTTAAATAAATAATCATTTCCCCTATTAAATTTCTACTACTTAAGAAATTTAAGTGATTAACTTGACAACTCAGTAGAAAAAAACCTCTCCTAGCTGATTCAGGGACATGCTACTTGGAAAGTCAGTGCATTTAACTTCACCATTTTTACATATCTGGAAAGAATGGCTGCCCTAAGAATTTCCCGCTACCAGTGCTTGTCTAATTAAGATGCTACAAGTCCTCAGTTCCCCAAAGTCTTGTTAAAGCAGCTGGACAAATGGAAAATCTCCTTTAAGAACTTTCTTCACTTGCTATCTCCACCAGTCTTGTCTAATCTGACTGATCTCTCTTACCTATTTGTTGTTGTTTCCTTGGTAGTAGCTGGTCAAAGCTACGGTCAAAGGATCATGTGAATTTGTTGCTCTGGTTGGTTTTTAACAAACATACCAAGAGCAGTTCTGGCTGGAGGAGATTTCAAATCTCTTGCATAGAGTACATACCAGTTCCTTTGCTAACATATGGAGGCTTGAAGAATTTCACAACGCCATACAGGTTCACTATAGTTCCATCTTTAAGATGATTCAGGGGAGTATACACATATTTCGGAGCAACAGACTGAAAACGCATGATACAATGAGGGAACAGAAGAAAAAATTATTCAAACATTCATACAGAATTCTGTCTTTTAACATCATTCATCCTCAGACATTTTTATTTCATCATAAAAGAAGAAATAAATATTATCTATTTCTTTGTATGTTATTCACTTTAGACTCAGAAAGCACACAAGACTTTGAATTTCTTTTTGTGATTTCATCTTTCTTACAGTGAGCCAACCAGTTAATTCAAGTAAGTTTCAATTAATGAACGAGGTGAATAAAAGTCAATATGATACAGAACAATGAAAGACGACAATATTTTACTGATCCATTTTAACACGTCCATCCAGAGGACTTTTTAAAGCACATGCACAAATAGCTTTGTATTTCTGCTTGGCAGTGTCACTGCACAAAATCTTTGTTTTGGGCTGGTAGGGGGGGTTACCTCTCACAGCACTGTGCACAACTTCTGATTAAAATACCACAATTGCTGGAGGATTAAAGAAATTAATTTCTTTAGAAATTAGTTAAGGACTATTCTCCTCTCATCTTAAGATTGTAATATATGCTGATTAGACTCTTTTAAAGAATACAAGTTCTGTCAAACTGATTCATAACTGTGGTTTTCAAGTACTGTACTGAAAAAATGAAACTGTAAATAAAAATAATATGAAAACGAACTCTATCACTATTGGTAATGAATCTTAACATCATGATAAAGAACATTAAAATTTCATAAGCCAGTTCCTCCGCCTTTAAAATACTCCTGTAGAATTTTAATTTAGACACATAAAGGCTTGTTCCAAACAGTAATCAAAACAAATGTTAATACCAGTACCTGAAATCTGATTTTAAATCAAAGGAAGTTTCATATTTCCTTTTTTCTTTTTTTTTACTGCATAAGCATACAATCCTTTTTAGATCAATAGCTTCCTTTCTAGTTCAAGTTTCCTAAACCAACATGAAGTCTGTTTGCAGATTGAGATGGGAACTATACTACAAGTATAGAAAATGTACTACATTTTTCATATTTTATTTTGTCTTCCAGGTATATTATTTGCAAAAGTAAAAGCCAAATGACTGCTGGGATAAGAGTATGGAAGTAAATTAAACAGGAACAAAACCAAATTTCACACATTCCTATTTACATGCAGTTAACCTCATGTGATTTAAAAATATCCCAAATATGAACTCACCACAGATGCAGTTTCTGAAGCAGCAGTTGTTCCTGGTTTAGTGTAAATCTGTGGAGAAAAAATAACAGACTTTCTGATTACAAAATTGAAGGTACTGCAAATATAACAATATTTGATAACTTTAAAGCAAATACAACACTATAAGGAACGACAAACCAGCCCAACAGACATTTTTGCTATATGAATCACCTCTGAATCTAGTAAAATTTTAGCTATAGAAGAAAAAAAAATATTTACTGCAATTACATTCAGAAAAAAGCTTCTTCAAAATAATACATCTTCTAAAGTCACTTAGTTGAATATGTTAGGTCACATTAATAGAGTAGCATTTGAAAGTTGGAGGCCACAAATTTAAAACTGTACTTGATTAACATAGACTTTAAATGGGTTTAGGTTTTGTACATCTCAATGCTTAGAGCAGATCTATTCTCAGTGACTCGTTACCTTCCTTTGGGAGAAAAAAATTCACCAGAACGGGATAAATTTTATTTAAAGATAGTTCCTAAACTTTTTGAGCCTTACTTACAAGCCAGACTTATCTTCAGTGTAAGGTCTTTTAGAGAACTGATCGTGGTGGTCAGATGAACAGCCAACACACCCCCAGTCTGTGAGGAACACAGGGCTCAGCCACCGTCCCAAGGCCGCAGCCAGGCTCGGGTCACAGCTGTGCACTGCTCCAGCACTGCAGGCTCCTGCTGGGGATCTGCCTCTGCTCTCCACCTCAGCTGCATTCCTGGAGCTAATTTTACTTTTAAACAGCTGATTGAAAAGTTATGATTGAGGAAGTGAAGCACACACGAAGTCTGCTCATTTGTATTAATCTTAAGCATCCAATGCACTGTCACTAAACCAAGTGCCACAAGCTCCATTCTGTGGTCAATGATGAGATAAACACCTTGGCACAACCCAGGCATTCAGAGAGCTGCACAGTGCCTTTGGGATTAGACTGTATGGCATGAGGCCTGCCAATACTCAGCTGAAGGCCTCAGGTGGTTACTAAGATTTAGGCACTTTTAATTTAGATGCATCTATTCAGATTGAGGGCAGTTTTGCTATCTATGATCTTCAATGAAACATACTCCTTCTACCTATATATCATCATCCTCATCAACAGATAATGAAGGTCATGAAACAGTCTGCACTATAATTTTAAATCATTTTCTTCCTCACTGAGCTGTGTGCCAAGTTTTAGTTACCTATAGAGGTCAATTCCAAAGCAAAAGTGCCTTTCTGAAACTAAAAAAAAAAATTTTCTTAAATTTAGGATTTAATCAGACACCAACTATACAGATAAAAATAAACAGCACTGATGTGAGAATAGTACAAAAGAACAAATATTTTACTCAGGACAAAAGGATACAACTCTCTTTATGAAATTTAGATTGTAGCAATCCATGTATTTCAAAGGCAATGACTCATGACTTGAGTTAAAGCAGTACAAACTCATAGACCAGAGAAAACTAAAGATTATAGACCTGAAATCACTCTTGCACCTCTACCTTGTCTGCATTATTGAAATGTGTTATGCACAAGAGTAGTTTAAAGAGTTCTATGAATCTATCTCAAGTCAACTAAAGTCAAATTCCTGCACTCGACAAGCAGAAATTTACCTGGGAAATAATTTGGTTAGGGCCATTATAAAATTACATGTGCATACACACACAAAAACGTGTCTTGTTTCCTGATGACCAAGGTAAAAAATCTGTAGCATTTCACTTTCTAATAGATTTTATTGTTTTTTCTGTTATAAAGTAAAATGTTAATGCAAGTATTTTGGAAATGAAAGAAAGAAAAAAGCTGGGTAACCACATACATAGATGGCTGATCCAGCTTCTTCAGACACTTCCAGGTGACAACCATGTCTACCATCCTCTCTCGCTGTAGGCAACTTTATCACCTTAAATCCTGCAACTATGAAGGTTTCCTATGGGGACAGAGCAATAAAGAGAAAATTACACAGACTCTAACACATGCTCTATTTTAAGAGTATGTGATGTGAAATTTCACCCTGAAGTCTCAAGACATTTAAGAAACAAAAATCCTTAACAAATTGCAAAAGCTGTGTTTAAGTTTCCCAATTTAGTTCTTCTACCCATGGAATTTATATTTACAACAAATGCCAGAAAGCTTCTTTTTCTTTAAATTCTGCTAAAATTTTCACACTCTTGATGCTACTGTAACAGAGTGCTATTTTTGACAAAGCCTAGGGAGGAAGATTCACACTGAATAAAGCAGAATAATAATTCCTCTTTGAATACACTAAAGACTGACTCCTTTCTGGTTAGCTTAACTAAGGCAGAAAAGAAATCATACGTCGGATCAGCAACGATAAAACATTCTTTTCTTGCAACTTCTTTCTCATTGAATTACAGCTGCACTTTTAAGGAACTCTCCTATAAACTCTGTTTTGGTTGGATCAACATCTTCCTTAAGGGTTAAAGAGGTGGGTCAATAATAGGTAGGCTTCTGGTAGCAAAAGAGACATTACAAACTTCCCTGGCATCACTCCTGAGATTCTGGCACAGAAAGCAATTTTAACTCTATTTTCACTTCGGTACAAAGTTCCTCAGACACCACAAAATGAACAAGAAAAGGAGGATTTAAAGAGTACATGATAACAAGTCTCAGCAGCAGCTCATGTTTTTAGCAGCAACCTCACCAAATCAAAAATAAAAAAAGAAAGACAAAATTATAAAGGAGGAGAAGATAGAAAATATGTTAAATACCTTTGGTAATCAGAGGTGATTAAAAAAAGCTATCTGATACAATGTAAAACTCCTTTAGAGTCAGCTCCCCTGCTACCAGAACTGCATAGCAGGGCTGTGCCAGTGTGCTCCATTCCAATAAACATATTACACTTGGAACCCTATTTCTATTCAAACTTCTACCAAAAGCACTTCCATAAACTTTTACTGAATTACTTTTGTTCATGTGTTTATTTGATTACAACAAATAAAAGAGTTTTCTGATTAAAGTTGACAAGTTTTAGCCAAATATTGCACTATGACAGCACATTTTTTGCTATTTCAGCAATCTGACAATGCTACTCTAAATGATTTAAGATCCAAAACCTTAATGTTTTGAGCAAGAAAGAGAAAGGCTGCTAGATTAAGTGACAGTGATATATGTAGTTATTAAAACATTGGGAAAAAAACTTCTGCAGAAAACATAAAGTTAATCAGACAATTTAATTCACAATGAAACTACTTAGGGCAGGTGATTTTCAGGCAATGTCATATATGGGAATACAATGTATACTTTGACTAAAAAGTAATATATAAGTCACCTAGAAGTAAGCCATACTCAAAGCTAAGCTAAAATGTGTCAAAACAATTAGAACACTCAGTATTCCTTGCACCTCTAACAAACATGAAAGTTGTTTCGTTTTTTCCAGATATAGAAACACACAAATGTCAGGAATCTCCATGAATTCTGCTGAAATCAGGAGTCAGTATGAGTCTTTCCTCTCACTGTTAGCAAATACTGCCCAGAATGTTCCTTCAACAGTAAAATCAACCTTCATCTAAAAAGCTATGCCTTGCTTATACATTATTCCCATTTCAGCATTTTGTTAGAATGTAGGCTGCACAGGATTCTGGGATGCAGTTGCTGAGTCAGGATTGGAGCTCTGTACAGGTGACTTCTCTTACCTCGCTCTCCTCTGTCAGAAGGAACTTCAGAATTACACAGACTCAGCCTTTTAACAGGTGGCTAATAAATGAAATTTTTTTTGAGTAATATTAGGTCACTAGTGATTAGTCACATGCAATACCTATGCTATATGCAGCACCACATTAAAAAAAAAAGAACTGTGAAAGGACTGCAATTTCCATGAAGAAAAGACAGTACTAACTTCAGAATCTAGTTCTACAGGTAGAAAGAACAGACATATTCTCAGATTTTTTACAAATTCCCAGTCAACTTTTACAGGTTGTGACTTGCAGTTTCTAAACAGTCAATAAATTTTCATAATATTTGCACAGTGCTTTGAAATTTAATGTTAAATTCATTTTCAAAGTAGGTTCATTTCCATTTCACCTTTAGCTAAGATGATCTCATAATTGGCTTGGGAATCAAAGGTATTTGCATAAATTGCTGGATTTTCATGTCAACAGAAGTGTACTGCATATGTAAACTATCAGATTCAACCAACATTTTTAAGTGGCAAAAAGAAATTCTATTTCCCTCATTCAAAAATAGTGGAATAAACAAAAGACAATACTTTTCCTCATGGTTATTCTGTTACAGAATGAGAAGACTCTCAGGAGACAACATGGTTACTCACATTTTTGGAAACAGCCAGCTCCTCTCCCTGGCTATTTAGCTAAAATTCTTACAGAATGCCAAGAACGATATGGAAACTAAAAAATATTAAAATCTAAAATGGTATGCAGCAAACAAACAGTATTGGACCTCACTGAAGTAATTCTTTAATGACTAAAAAATGGGATTTTTTCAAATTCTGTTAGCTTTAGAAATCATTGTTTCTTCATATTCATATTCTTCCCAAATTAAAATATCCTTTGAGACATGAGGAAAGCACCATGAAGGTTCAGTTCACTGGGGAAGAACAAACTGGGATTTTAGTGCACTCTAGCTGTTTAAGGGTTGTTGCCTGTGGGTTGTAGTTTCCTACTCAGCTCATTAGTACTGATCTTTTTATCTTCTAATTGCTGCTCAGTGCCTTGTTCAAGACTTGTATTTTTATCAGGACAAAACTGATTTGTTCATTGAATTAAAAAAGATTCTGCAGCTTGCATATTTAGCAAATGAGTTCAGGAACTTCCAAACCTGGCTTCCCTGTCAAAATTCCATGGAACTGAGAAAACTATATAAAGACTGTAATTTGCCCAGAGAAGTTGTGGATGCCCCATCATTGGAAGTGTTCCAAGTCAGGCTGGATAGGGCTTTGGAGCAATCTAATGTAGTGAAGTATGTCCCTACCCATGGCAGGGGGGTTGTAACTGTCTGATCTTTGAAGGGGCCTACCAACCCAAACCACTCTATGATTTAGTGTGAATGTGTACCACAAATGAAAAAGCACTAACAAGAGCTCATAATGTATCATAGCCTAATTTTAATTTGATATTTGGCTAATATTGAAATATCAGTAAACTGACAGGCAATCTTATCACAAGACTGAGGTACTTGGTTTTATCTTGTTTTTCTTCTTTAGTGGCAACACACTGTCTCACAAACTCACAGGCTGACTTGGCTAAGTCTTTTACCTGGAGTTAGTCAAACCAAGACACCAGCATCAAGTCAATAAAAGAAACCCCGTATGTATAGTTTTGAATTTTTAAATTTTTTTTAATCTTTTAGTGTAACTGTCTTTTAAATTAATTTAATTCTAAAATATATCTTATCAAATGGGAAACATTCAAAATATGAATATAAATTACCCCTATTCATGATCCTTTGCTTGCTAGGTAAACAGCACTGATAAAAAGAATTGCTTTATTTCAATATTAGTTGGAAAAAGAACTTACATAAGCAAATACACTTTTTTGTTCTAGTTCATATTTATAGATTTGAAGCAACAAAATGGACTATTTCTAATTTTATGGATAGGTAGACTAAGACAAGAAGTCAACATACATCTGTGAAAAACAATTCCTAAAACAAGAATATATATGTGGTTTTTTTACCCCACGGTGTATAATTTTTGCACAATCCTCTGCCATTTTTCCATATATTAAAATATTGATGCTGTTGATCTGGGAACACAAGTTATCCAAATCTAGAAGGAAAAAAGCAAAAGTGATTCCAATCACTATACCTTCTCCAAAACAAAACAGCATTGGAAAGAGATTTACAAAACAAGTTGATCTACAGTCTTAACACTCTTCAATTAATACACAAACAGAAAATGTGCTAACTACAGATATATTACTCAGATTAATCTTCATAAGAGGACCATCTAAAATGTGCATGTTGTACACCAGTGTACATTGAACAGAAATGAAAAAGATTTCCACTTGGAGAATCCAATGTATAGTGTTAGAGAGAAAATACTATCCAGTCACATTAACACAGATCCTATGAAACATGAAGTTTAAAAATTCAATGAAAAGTAGAATTTAGATAGTAAAGCACTAGGATTTTAGTAAAAAGGTTAAGCAAAGCAAGAAGCAGCTGGACCTAATTAACGGAGCTGTGATTAGTTTAGAAGTCCGATTTGGAAGTAGTAGTGATTGATTATCTTGTTCTAATTGTCTGTACAGCTGCATCCATCTGGATGATTTCCAAAGGCTCTACCAATTATTGTGATCCAGGAAAAGTAGTCAGGTCAAC
>VYZT01018477.1:6345-23909 GCA_013400735.1 Pomatostomus ruficeps | reverse complement strand
TGTTTTGTTTTGGTTTTTGTACCAGAACAAAACAACAGAGAGTGTTTTGCGTCATAGTGCTCTTCCCTTACACGTCAGAGACAGGTAACCCATGCCAAACTGGGAGGAGATCAACTCTAGTTCATAGCTGAGCCAATTCACAAACTGTCACAGAAAGGATTTGTTTAACCTCAGTCTTACGGCATAATGTGTTGTGATAGTCCATGAGGACTGGTACTGATTGAGCTGTGTCCTGCTCCTGTTGCCTCTGCTTGATAGACATCACAAGTAATGAATGAACCCAATGCATGACACTTCACTGTGCGTTCTTCTGGATGCTTTGATGGTGAAAGGACCCTGACTCCTCATTTCACATCAACTATAGGAATGCCTGGGATCCACTGTTTCATTTGAATGAACATACAGAATATCTAAACTGCCTTTTAAAATGCTGAGTGATAAGGAATTTATCACAGTCCTTGGGTAACAGCCATTGCCGAGAGCAACAGAGGTTCTATTCCAGTCTGAACTGGCTGTGCTGTTGGCTATCTGAGTCTGTTACCTCCTCTGTGATACTTGTCTGCAGCACACTGACAGCACATACAGATGGAAACTGGCACCTGTAAGTAAAAAGCTCCCATATGTTTCCTCTTCCTTACTAGGTTACTATTCTGCTGTATCTGACAAATGCTGTCATATACCCACTGATTCTTTTTAAGCAACTATATTCTCCATCAGATGTAGGGTGCTAACACTTCTTTCTATGCTGGAAAGTTCTGTACAGTCAGAGAGCTCTATTCTAAGCAAACCTCTGATTTTATGGTCATCATGTTGATGACTACCCAGAGTGCATCCTCACAAAGAGAAAGCTGAAGGGAGCAGCTTACATACAAGGACATTTCTGAGGTACAGCTGGCAAAGATAAGCATGTGAGAGGTAGCTGGCTGTAGCTTGTAGCTCCTGCTGAATTGTGAGGGCAGGGGGAGCTGAGACCCTTCATCTTGCAAAGATGACTTTTTGGTGTGCTCTTGGAGTGGGAACCAAACAGCTCTCATGCCCTGAACACCAAAATGTCTTGCCCTATGGGATATAGTATACTAATGCTAAAGTTGCACATAATTTAATGCAGCAGGCAGCTACAGATTCACAGCTGAACAGATCTGCAAAGAATCACATTATTGTGCACAAAGGAAACTTTATGATATGAATATGATCTGACACAACTGACAAAACCTGACAGTATGTATCAAGCTAATCATGCAGAGAGCAAGTATGGGCCGTTTTCAGAAAACAGGCTTTTGTCATTTAGCTATTTTCCAAAATACTGCATAAAAGACTATTTTTGAACTTTTTCCCAATTCCCTGAAAGAGATGGAAAAATCTTCTCTGATTTCATGGGTTGTTGGATGAGGGCCAGAGACTGCAGTAGAGTAGCAATTTAGTCTGAAGGGCACTGTCAAAGCCACGTGGAGGCAGTGGGTTAGGACAGATGGAGAGATCCGGAATGAAGCTAAGATTCATAGGGGGAATTATTAATGTGAATCTTGCAAAGGCCCTTCTCCACTCTGCATACCTCTGTTTAGCAAGATCAATCACTCACTTCCACATCAGCCAAATTTGTCCAAGACTAGGAAGATAGTAATAATAAATAATTAGCATTTACATCACACCTTTCATCTTCAAAGCATCTTACAAACCTTCACTAATTAATCCTCACAACAGTCTTGTGAGTTAGGGATTTTCAGCATTCATTAAGGACTCAAAAATATCTACAAAGTAAAAAAAAAGAAAGCAAATTCCCCCTTCCCTGACTATATGAGTGTTTACTCAAAATGTGGCACATCTTGGGAACACTTCTGTACCAGTAATTCTTACATGCCCTAAAAAGTAAATACATATAGTAACCTCATGAATGAAACATAAGGTAAAATAAACCCTATTAAGTCTTTTTCATCATAAAAATATTAAATACATGAGTTTTGAAATAATTATGCAATTAATTGTTTCTTCAGAGGCTCTTCATACACTATTCATGCTACTAGTTTTCATATTACAAATTGCTATAAAGTAAGGCTACGAAAATGAAGAGTTAGTCACTGAATAGTTGCATTCATTCAGATTGTGTTGGAGACACACTGTTTGGGGCATTGCTGGTGGAACAGCCAGTTCCTGAATTGAACATCAACTATCTCCAGAAATATCTAATCCTCTTTGTTGACTGTCCTTTCCCAGAAATCCAAAAGTCTTGTAAATCTGTTGAATTCTGCAAGGAATCCCTTCTCCCAACTAAAGTTCAAACCTCCAAATCCTTCACCGTTCTGTGGCCTCACCATTGGATCTGATTCTTCCTTGTTGCTGTCCACTGTATTTGTTATTTGATTCAGCTTCATTCAGATCACTCTGTGCCTGTTGCTAATTCTTACCTACTTCCTTTGCCCTTTTACTGGTTCATTTGTGGTGTTGGGGTGTTTTGTAGGGGTGCATGATGACAACCAGGTGTCACAGATAAGACTTCACCACGGTACAATTTCACAGGGTGCCCTGCTTTTCTCAGGAGACATTCTGGACTATTTTGGTTTGCACATTGCTAGAAGCTGATTAGAAACCACTGGAGTGCAAGCTGAAAGGCAAATTAAACCCCTGTATCCTATGCCAATCTGAGATGATAGAAAATAGAGAGCATACGGAGCATAGCTCCCCTAAACCACAGCTCTCTTAGCAGCTCAGCTCCTTTTAGACATCACCACACTCTGTCTATGATAAAACACATTTGACCACCTGACAACACATACATTTAGTACATATTGCAGCACTTCCATATATGTACAATAATGTGTGCACTTAGTATCTATTGTAGTACATATACTACAAATATGTGTAGTATTGCAATTTTTCAATGACGTACAGAGACTGATACATTCCACTATTCTGAATCACAAAGACCTTTTAAGTGGATATTTGACTAGCAGAAAATTCCTAAACCAAATAAGTAGAAAGTGACAGGAAAGTAATTTCACTAGACTTTATGGAACATCTGTCCTGGTGTTTCGCTGATGGAAAATTGGGCATTAATAGCGCCATCCAAAGCAGTTTGAGTGAATTTCACTTAATTTTCACTGCATAGATTTTTCAAGCCTTTATCTCCACAAAATGCATTAACTTATATGAACATCACAGCAACAAAGCAAAACTGTGCACATCGTAGCCCTAGGCAAATCCTAGCATCAAGCTCTGTATGCTTTCAAAAGGCACAAACTTTGGAATGACATAAGGACACAGGATGTGTAACTTTAAGTGCTGACCAGTTTTATGTTTGTGCAGTGCCCATCAAAAACATGAAGTTATGAGATATCTCCTTGTTTTTTTTCCCTAGAAACAGGGAACTATCAGTTCAGGTTACGGGATGTGATTGGGGCTGAGAATCCACAGAATCCACTGTTTTCACTTTCCTTGGGGCTTGAATAGACAAGAGTTATAAGTGGGTAGAAGAGGCTGTTCTCTGTAAAGGAGGCTTCTCCACCTACCAAACAGCTGTGCTGTGAGTGTAGACACCTGGTTAAGACCAGCAGGGCTGAGGAGGGCAAAAATTATATGTCTATTTTTGGGATTACCTCATCTCCACAGCAACCCTGTCAAATTTGCTTCACCTTCACTCATGAAGTATTGTTCTGAGAGGCCTAAGTATATAAATCACTTTGTATTTTCTTTCCCATTTGAATCTTATTTCTAATGAGACTATTGCAAGACCATATATTTGAAGTAAAAGGTGCCAGTGGGTGCTTGTCTTCAATATCTCAGTTTCCCTTTTGAGTGCTAATGGCAGAGACAGCTCACATACCTATAACTGGTACAGTTCTGCCTTTCAGGACCTGTGTGGGTACAGAGACATCAGTATTTAGTCCTGGAAGGATGCAATATTTAGCAGTCCTGGAAATGTTGTCCCATCTGCCTTGGTGCAATCCTCTGGAATCCTCTGTCCTGCAGCTCCAGGTGTTTTCAGGGAACAGAATCAGGCCAGGAATTGTGCAGCAGGAACTGTGGATTTAGTTGTAAGGACATGTGATGCATCCCCAACATTTTGCAACTCAAGATCATAAAGCTCATTTCCAAAAGTTCTGTGGAACACATCACTATAATTGTACCTACGATCACAATTCTCAAACCTGATAAGCTTCACATTTTCATTTCTAAATCCTTCCCACATCAGAACAAAATGAAAACATAATTTATTTATTCTTAATTAGAAACGTTAAAATTATTCCAGTTTCACTGGAGAAGAGCTGCATTCATCCTCAAATACTGGATAGAAATTAACACCTTTTTGATGAACTCAGTCTATAAAGTTTCAAAATCTGGATAGTGCATGTGGTTTGGCAACTAGTTCTAATAATTTTACAAGATCGGTGAATTTCTTTCCCCACCCCATGGATTTTCTTTCAAAAAAAATCATGGCCCCATTTTGTCAAAAATGTAGATTATTTTTCATTTTGTAAATTTTTTCAAGTAAAGCAAATGGAACAGTTTGTATTCAGCAGCAGAACTCATTTTGAACAATACGTAGGTAATGGAGCAAAAGATGTATAAGGTAAAAACATGTGCAGAACATATGTACTCCTCTGATGCATGCCAAACTTAATTAAAAATCAGACCCTAATTTGCTGTGGGATCTAGACAGCGTACCAATTTGTCCAGATGTTTATGAATGAGAAAAATATATTCTCTATTGTAAGTCCACATTTGCAGACTCTGGGAAACTATTGTCCAAGGGATTTGCGCTCTCAGTTCCTTAAATACAAACATTCACATTGTTGAAGGTATAGTTTATAAATCCTAAATACAATTGAGGCCTTCTGAGGATTGCTCATTTTATGTTACAGAGACTCAATGTAAGTCATGTCTTAAAACATGCTGAAATAGATGTCCTTAGGCTATTCAACAGGAGTTTGTCAGCCTTTCTTCTGAAGTACAAGGCAAGCCATAAATTCAGATTGTCCCATACTACTTTTGTATAGAGGATGGAAAATAAAGAAAAACCACTTTCTTCTAATATTTAATCTTTTGTACAGTTTATTGATATAAGGTATCTGTTGTGGGCAATAATTTCAGCTTACAAGTTTAGCAATAGTCCTTTATTTTAGCACTGTATCACAGGCAGCAGCTAGAGGACTTGAAATCCAGTATATTGATGTATGTACTCATTAAATGTAATTCTGATTCTGAAATGTAGTTAATAGCCTTCATGTCATAAAAGAATTGTATTACAGTTATAAAAAAAGTTAAAACACCACAAAAAACTACCAAGTCCCAAAACATACTTAAATTACCTCTTTGCACAATTTGCATTCATCTACTCAAGAAAAGAAATTAACTGCAAATATTACCTTGGGAATTATTTATGTAGCAATTTAATCAAGTCATATTTTAACAGAACAACTTATAGAATAGGGAAAAAATAGTGTTTTATACTACTTTAATTAATTTCCTTAACTTTTCTTTTAATATTGTTAGCTTTCGTTAAAATAATAACAAAGGTGGGGCTTATAACTAGTAGTGCTCACTGAGTATAATGGAAAATGGAAAATTCCTAACCACCATGTGAAACGCTGACAAAATCTGCTGCAGTGTTCTGCATCTTTTGGACACCTCCACTGTGAAACAGAAGAGTTACTATCCCTGTATCAGCTTTAACAGGCATGCAAAGTTTTGTACTTGTTAATGCAATTAATTTGATACTTACCAAATCAAATTATTTTATTTTTTACGCATCACATGTTTAATACCCTTTTTGCTACAAAACTAGTTTCTAGTTTTAACAATGTTTGAAGTAGCCAATTATCTCCCTTCCTTTTATCTAATATTTACCTCTTTACATTGTGAATAATATAACAGTACTGAAGTTTTTTAAAAAAAGGCCTAAGTGATGGTTCAAAATTAGAGTCATGTACTCTATTAGCAGCAGGGAGCTCCTAATTTAAGACCAAGGTCTTGGAATGATGAGAGACAGCTAATGCTGAGACCTCGGCTCCCCACATGGTTCAACTAGTTCCACTCTTCCCTTGGACTCCCCACAGCTCCATATCCAGCCCTCTGCTTTGCCTTTTACTCAGGTTGTCAGTTCTTTAAAAATGACTCTATTATGCTTTTGTTAACACACAGCAGAAAGACATACCCTTTCTTGGCTGTCTTCTGGGCAATGAAATAAAATATGTAATTCGTCCTGTATTTCTAGGGAAACTCTTGATAGAAAGGAATTTCTCTGTGTCCCCTTTGGACTGTGAGAAACATCACAGAAAGACTCTGCATCAAGTTGCAGATTTTTTTATCATTGCATAAATATCATTAAAACACGACCGATTTTAGCTTGCTAGGAATATTATAAACCAGAAGCAGCACTGACAATAAACATAAAATGTGCTGAAAGTTCTCAGAGTAATAAAGAACTTGATAATTTCTCAATATCTAAATATTGAGATATCTCAATATCAATGTCTGAATACTTTTTTCTACATACATTTTTATAGAATCTCTCACGTAAAAGGATTAATTCACTAATTGTTTTTCTTCACACAGTCACTATTAACAAACACACTTTTAATATTTTTCCTGTTATTTTAACCATTATTTAACACTTTACAATGGCGGAATTCTATGGTCTATTGTGCCATGTCCTGGTAGACCAAAAATGCCACCACCATTTCTTATCTTGTCTTCAGGGCTAACTGACAATTGCTTCTGGTGGTCTATGTGTGCAGTAGACCTGGGTGGAGACAGCTCTAAAGAGCATGGCAGAAGAAACAGAAACTCCTGTCCTAAAGCTTTTTTAGGAAAAAAGGAGTTTCTGTTTCTTGCTTATTACTACTCAGACACCTGTTTTTCCAGGTGTCTGCGTAGTAATAAACAAAAGAGGAAAATGAAATAATTTTTCAAAAGGCAGGAAAACTTCTCCAAAGGCCACCTGATCCTCTCACCTGACATTTAATAACTTGCACCAAACGGACATCACCGCTTCTATTTCATCTTCTGTTAGTCAGTTACTTTTCCTTCATTTATAAATGAGTCAAGGAAAGGCACACCTTGCTTTGCATATTTGCAGCTGTTGAAAAAGTCCCATTTTGATGTGCAATGCTCACACTGTAACACCTGCATTGGTATCAACAAGACTCTCCACTGTCAACAGGTAGCACGTTGGAATTTCTCCTTAGGTTTAATGAGAGCAGAATCCTGCTTTCTCAGTCTCACTGTTTTCATCTGATGCTAAGAGACAATTGTTAGCAATTCAGGAATTGTTTCTTGAGACTTCACAAAATATTAAATAGAAACAGAAAAATAAATAGCATATTCAGGAAAAAAGAGTTTATAAAATAGGTTTGAAACAGGTATGGTCTGGCTCACTATTAACATTTCTTCTATGTTTTCATGCTATACATCTTATTAGGTATTATTCATTGCTCAAAGCTTGAGGTGTATTATAAGCTTAATGACAAGCAATGTTTTTCCTTACATTGTAATTATCCTGACCATGACTCTGAAGAGTGGTTAAGAGCAGCGTCCTGTCCTCTAAAGCTGGGAAGTAGGTTCCACACATGAGAATCTCAAGCATTCTGACAAGCCAGTGTTGATGACTGTGGGTTAATACCAACTTCTGAGTGCAACATAATTAATGACTATTTGAAGTAGTCTCAATGGCAAGTGAGAACTGAAGTGTACAGATCAAACTCTCTGTAAAATCTGCAAACAATATCTATATGAAGTCATAGGGTTTGAATCTGTTGATCAGTCAAAGAACATATGCTAAAGCCAAGACATACCTTAGAGTGTAAATAGTGAATGTATGTATTTGTACATAGGTAACAATCCAAAGACCTTAAATACTGAAATGTCAACACAAAGTGTTAAATTCTGAGACAGAAACTAAATGTCTAGCTTGCTTTCACCCAAAATAATTGCTATTAGTGGCAAACCATATAATTTGTTAAAAAAGTATTTTTTTCTGCTCTTTTAATTCCCCAAGAGGGAAGATGATGATTCATTGGTATTCCCTGGTATTGACTGATTTTTAATATTTGTAATCAAAAGAATAATTTGTGCAAGAGAACAAGACTTATCTCTTCCAAATGTTCAGTATTCTGTCAGGTGGTGTAATTGCTGTCAAATCATGATGTCACCTGTCTGTCTCACCAAATTAACCAGTAAATAATAAATCTGCCACCATCAGTACTGTAACAGTCTTGACTCGTGTTCAGGTAATTGCACACATGCTAATCCTCACTCACATGTTCCTCCTTGAAAATGCACAGCACAGACACAGATCCATAATCTGCAGGAACAAGGGACAGGCAATATACCTCGGCAGAAACCATTCGGACACATCAAACTGTGGTTAATATTTTTGTCCAGCTATTGGAAAAGGTGCCAGCACATACTTTTCTGTGACTGCAAAACCCCAGGAAATGAGGCTCTCTTACACCATTTCAAGGGGCAGCACAGGAGGACCCAAGGATGGGAATTCATAGCCAAGAGGTCGTATTTTGGACAAAGTGACAATCGTGCCTGCTACCATTACCACAGTAAGAAAACTGTTTGGTGGAAATCTTTAGCTGCAGCAGCAGAAGGACAGATAATTCCCCTGGGAAAAACAAGAATGAACAGAGCAGAATATAATCCCAGAAACAGTGGAGAGGCAAAATTTAGCTAGCTCTCATTTAACCCTTTAATAATCCATCATTTAAGAGTGAGATTTTGGATCATGATGAATTAGGGATTCGAACTTTAGCTCTCAAATTAAACTCTTCTTTCCTTGCAAGATCTAAATAGGTTAAATTGTCTCATCATCTGCATTATTTAAAAGTGATAGAATCTTCAATGTTACTTCTACAGCTGCCTCATGAGAAAGTCAAACACAAAACATACACAAATAAAATCTTAAATTTTTATGCAGCTCCTTAATTAGAAGTTTTTGTGAAGAAATGTTAATGAAGCTATGATTTATACTTATCATTGTACGACAACTTCCTCATGTCTTTTAGGGCTGCAAAGAACCACCTGTCTGCCCATGGCAGTACGCCAGAAACCAACTGCATGATTTACGCCCACCAGCTTCCTATGAACTGTGGGAGTGTAACCTTAACCACCATCTTCTTGCACAAAAGATCCTGAGAACCAATTTTTTTTTCTTCCCCCAGAAGAGCATACTGAATGAAATATTAAACATACTTCCTGCCTCCACATTCTCAGAGCCTGACAGGGATAGGATCACTTTAAGAAAGCAACTATTTTTCATGCAACTTGAGAAATACTAGCTGAGTAAAAAATTTCTGTGCTACAGAAAGAGCCTGACTATATATAGTCAGCTCTGTAAAAGTAGTTAGACACTTAAATCTCAACAGTATTAGAGCAATTAGGCATCTGAAGATTCAAAATTTGGTTATTGTGCTACAACTAGTCTTAATGCCCAGTTCCAGAGCTGAAATAGTGAACTGCTACCCTGGGCATTTTAAGGGTCTGTCTCTGCTGGAGGGTTTGTTTGTGAAATGTTGTTTGCATTAGGCAATAATGCATTTTATACACAGATATAGACCCATACGGAAGAATTCATGAAGCATTGTCGTATTTAGTTAGTAAAAAACCTGTAAATAGTTTCTTAAGGAGAAAATTTAAAAAAAAAAAAAAAGATAAATAGTACAGTAAACCATTGTCATGACTAGAATATCGCCCACCAAATAATAGATGCTTCTCAAAATACCAAATATTTATAAAATATAGGTAAGAGCAATGCATAGGTTAGCTTGGATGCTAGGGATAGAGTTTCTTCTCAGATTTTGGGCTGTGTCCACACAGCATCACTCACAGCTAATGCCAAAGAATCCTTTCTTTATTCCCTGCACAGCTTCTGGGGGGAAATCTTTTCCCATGGGTACAGAAGGGATCATTATTTTGCTTCTTGCTTTGCAAGATAAAAGCTCACTCACAAGTCTCTAAAATCATTTCCTCTAGAAAGACTCCAGATGGCAGATTAACCTATTTATGGGATGTTCTGTATAACTCTGTGAAGACTTACAACCGATTTTTTTGCATTCTTCTTCTCCATGCAGTTCACTCTTTCAAGGAGATGCACAACCCGGATACAAAGAAACGTATGGATCACAGGAGCACGGCTTTGTGATGTTGTTCCCAGCTGTCTGCTGCCCTAATGTCTCTCTCTGCCCTTCTGTGGTTAGAATAAGACTTAGCAAATACAAGTAGTTGCCTTAAAATTAGAAGGAGTGAAGGAACTGCGTGTAAACAATGATTCTGCTTTTTTGCTGTAGCTAGTAAAAGGAGCTGCTTTTTAGCAGTGTGAGATGCTGGAAATGTGCTAGATTTTGCTTCCCAGGTCAAATTTTGCAAAATTACATTCTCATACTCCTCATTGATGCAAAAAAATGAGGACACTTGCTCACTTGAAAAGTCATTGTATGCCTTCACATTTGTGGCCTAAAAACTATTGCAAAAAATAAAAAGCACAGAAGCTGTTCCTAGCAGATACTAAGTTACACATATGCTATTCATTGCAAGCAGATTCAGCATGCAAGATAGTTTAAAACATCTGCAGTTGTCCTACACATTTTTCCAACAGTTTACACTATGGCATTTTATCTGCTTTTATCTGCTCTGATTTTCCACTCAGAATATTTCCTTAGCTTATTTTACTCCTAGTCCCATGTGTTACCAGTACTCACTCAGAGTCAGATTGTGTTTCTTTCAGTGCCTATGCCCAAACCCAGCAGCACTGCTAAGCACAAGCTCCCATCTTAATATATCAACTGGTTCCAGCTGGCTCTGACTGGGGACCCTTGGAGGAACACGCTGCCTATAGGAGCTGCGGGCTGCCTGTGCTCCTGCCCTTCCTGATACGCTGCAGCTGTTGGTTTGCAGAGCATGGCTCAGCGAGGCTGCTCCTCAGCCTCAGGAGGGAAAAACACCCCCAGCACTTCCTGCAGGTGCCACAGAACTGTTGCACTGCTCTTACCTGGCAACTGATAATGCAGAAACTCTCAGCTCTTCCTAGTAGCAGATAAGCTAGCTGCTATCACAGGGAGAGAGTGCTGCATCACTTAGGTTACTAGAATGAGTCTGATTAGCTAGCTAGATAAACTAGGCTGTGATAATTCAGTAAGGCTTTAAAAGCCTACATATACTTAACCTATTTTACCTTCCTTTCTCCCCCACCCCTCACTGCTGTGCAGATCAATGTTTAAAAATGTACCTAACAACCATACTTGAGATCTAAATTTTTCCTGTTCTCATTACTGTCTGTGGCCATAGAGAGTTGTTTCATCCACCTCAAGATGGCTTTGTAGGTTTTGTTTTCTGAGTGTACATTAGTTTTCTTCCTGTAATTCTTTTTCTACCAGGTATAAGAGTCTCACAGGAGAAGATCAGAGGTGAAGAAGCTCATGGTTATTTCTTTGCTGGCAGTGGGATTTGGTAGGGGACAGAGGGGTGGACATGGGGAGAACAATAGCTCTTGGGTATATCTTATCACAACTGGGCTTCACCAGCAAGAAACAAAATCATTATGCCAGCAGTAACATGAGGGTGGAAGATGGAGACGTCTGTCACATCCCACGACCTGATTTCTGCTTTAATGTGCTTCTGGCCAGCTGTCACAGTTGCACCTCACAGGGCAATTCTGGTGTGCATTACCTTACTCTCCCTCTCATTCATTTCTATCCATGAACTGCATCTTCAGGTGACAGAAAGGCCATTTGTTTCTTTGTTTTCATCATCACCAAGGGTTTTTGTCATGTAGCTGTTCCCTATGCCGTCTCCACAGGGCAGTTCTCCCTAGATTCTGATCATTGCCCAAGATGTTCAACTCTACTATGCAAACCAAGGAAAGCATTTTAGGATGTTGGTTTTTCTCACTGATGGTTTCCCACCTGTGTTTTAGCAGACGTCCTTTTTTCCCAAGAAAAGAGACCAGATTTTATGCTGTGTAATACAAATTAACAGCTTATTAAATAGTACTGGCAGGTTATAATAGTGCTTTATTCTTGAAATACGTAAGTTCATGCTGATGGTACCCGTGGGCAAGGGAAAGACAAGAATGTTACAAGAGTTCAGAGACTGTATAAAAATTCTGCTCTTTTTTTCAATTATTAAAATCATGGGAGCAAGGGAGAAGAGGGGAAAGAGAAAGAGAGAAAAATATGGTAAAAAGGGATGTTCCTGGTATTGGTCAGACCTCATGCTTCCTTTTCTTATTTGTATTTAGTGATCATAGCTTTAGGTCTTCTTTAAGTTACGTGGATTTTTTATGAAGGTCAGGTCATATATTATCACTGTAAACAGCTGCACTTGAACAACTGCTGGTGTTTATAACTAATGGATATGTTATTATAGTAAGATATGTACTTAAAATACAACTGCAGTATTTTTTTCTTTTAAAGCACATATCCAGTGCTAGGGATCTAATTCTGTACCTTTAGTTCAAAGTAAATCTTTGCTATTTCAAAGATCAAGCACTTAATACTGACAAACTGCCTTTCAAAATATTAGTGTGAGGAGTCCAGTAAAAGGTTTTCTGCACTTCGTAGACTCTAATACAAATCTAAGTTTTCCCAAAGCTCCATTATCTGATACTCACAATCAAGCAAGCAGCTTTTTTGCTTATCTGCTTTTGTTAAAATTCTCTGCAGTAAGTTCTTTCTAACATTCTCTGGTTGCAGTAGGGAGAGAACCACCTGTAACAAGCCATCTAATCAGCAATGAACAACTCCTACAACAGTTTTAATGTGCAAGGTCCTTGTAATATTTTATGCCTTACAAGTGTAAGGGCTCTGTTTCCACAAGGCTGCATGTTTAAAAAACATTTTCTGTAGTCCGTAAATCACAGGTAGAAGTCTCAGTTTCTGTTACAAAGCTGCATTTAATGATGCACAGACGATGTCTTTGAGGTAATGCATGCTTGATAAGCATGTTAAGTGTAGCTGAAAATGGGAGAGATCACTTTATAAGGCACTGTGCAAGATCCATCCAACTGCAGATAATAATTGGAATATACCACTAAAACATACAGTATTTAAAAGAGCATGCTGATTTGAAAACAGAAATTATTTGATCAGTTTAACGTGTCTCAAAATGGTCCTTGACTTCTGCACTCAGCTGCTACAGTGTAGTACAGTGAACAGTACTGCTTTGTAAAATGCTTTTGGCTGGCAATCAGCAAGGTAGAAAGTACAACCTGAAAGTACAGTGAAGTAAATTTACTTGTAAATGTCTCAGTGAAACTTGAATTCATGTCTCAGTTCTAATACTCCATTTTGCACTGAAGTAATCAGCAAGTCCCACATCAAAACATTAGGCTTCTCTGAGCTAAAGAAAAGCTAGGGAAATTATTCACAAATGTTTGCATGAATTCTAAATTGCTTTTCTATTCAAAAGTGTTCACACCCCTTTTGGTGATTAATCCATGAACATTTGTGCTAATGGACATCTGCCCACACAAATGTTTGGCTTTTCACTAAGTGACAACTTATTTTATTTGCAAATAAGGATTGGTGCCCCAGTAGGGCACTCACCATCATCCAGTCAAAGAGAAGGAACAGTGCCATGTGATTTAGGTTACTAATCTTATATAATGAGTTGTGAATAGGCAAAGATATAGTGGAATTAACATGAGTAGAAGTGTGCTTTGGATAAGTGTTTTGCACTCCAAACAAAAAAAACCCAAAACACCAAACCAAAAAAACAAATCAAAAACACGCCAAAACAAACCCTAAAATCCAAGTCAAAACCTAGGCTGCTATGAAAATAGGAGCTAGGCTGCTAGGAAAAGGCTGCTTTCAAAGTGACTGCATTGGTGAATGCGCCAATCCAAGGGCACAGGAAATGAGCTGATATCCCATTCTTAAATATTTTATAGCCTTTGCAAGAAAGAAGGATTTTAAGGAAAAATTTGAAAAGTGGTATTGATTGACAGATATCCCAAAAAGGTTTATATTCTAAATGCTAAATAATTACTTGAATGCAACAGCTTAAGGCTTACTTGGCTCAACAAGCTATAAGTAGCGTGTAGCATGATTGTATACATATCTGTGGGAAAGTACCAGGTTAAAATCCTTTTCTGATTCAGTTTGAGACTTGAGTTTGGATTGTCCTGGACAAATGCATGCCCTCTCTAATCCATGTCTAGCAGAATTTGTAGTTTCAATGGCTCAGCATCTCTGGAGAAAAGTGTATCTTGTTCATCAAGGCTTCATCACAGAATTTTCCGCTTGGCAGCTTGTAGTCTCTACTGTTCCTGCAGTGTTCTTTGTTATAAATATGATATTAGCTGTCATACTTTAGTCAAACTTCCACTGAGAAATAANAATAGCTTTCAAACTTACAATTTTCAGTGGCCAGCTGTCAAGGAGTCATTATTTTTTTCCTGAGAAACATCAGATCTCTACAAATTTGCATGCTTAAACAGTTGTCTTATAGATAATCTAGTACTACTTAATTTCCTTCTTGATTGATTTCAGATGTCAGGAAAGATCAGGCCTAATCAGTGTTTGGATAAGCAAATTCCCAAGAAACCTGCCACAGAGCAGGTTGTAGTGATGCAGCATACTGGACTCACACCCCATGGCTGCCTCTGAGCCAGGGCTGATAGGTAGAACTTCCCATTTCAAGAGCTTGGCAGCTTGTAGTCTCTACTGTTCCTGCAGTGTTCTTTGTTATAAATATGATATTAGCTGTCATACTTTAGTCAAACTTCCACTGAGAAATAACAGCAGGCCTAATTCTGCCCATGCTGAAATAGCCAAACTGATTTTAGTAGAAGCAGAATGAAATTATAAACCATTATACACCTAACAGTGCCTGCATAATTTCAGTTTTGTAGATAATCTTTGCTTTTTGTCCTTACTCCTTGGGTAGTTTTATGTCCCTTCAAATTTTAGCTAGATGAAGTTGTCTCTGCCATATCCAGCCTATGACATGCATACATCTTTGCGTGTCGAATTCTAGGCTGTTGTATCACCACTCCTCCTTCTGTTGAGGACACAGTATCCTCCCAGTCTGGAGCAGCCCTTTTAGCTCAGTTTCTATTGTGATAGCAAAGAAATGCAAACAGAAGCTCAGAGAAAGCAAAGATGGCACACGCTGCTCCTGAGTGCCCCCTGCCACTCCAATTCTCTTGTTCATTAAAAGCTCCTATTGACTTTAAATCAGCTCCACGGGGCTTTGTGCTGACAGAAATTTGCCCAGAGATAATTTGGCTGGATTTTGTTTCCAGACTTCAAAGAATCTTGCACTTGTAGTTCAGACAGAATTATTGATAACGTTAAACTGGAATTAACAAAAAGTGCTGCTGGGGCCACAGCTATAAACTCTGAACCTGTAGTATGTCATGGATATAGGGGTTTATATCTGATTTTACAGCTTCTCAAATCTTTATGAAGCCAAGTCATAAATATATTATTTGTTATCAACCTCTGTCCATTTTAGGATTTCAAATTTTACACAGAGTTTTGTCTGCATTTTTCCTACGGGTACTTCAGCCTGAAGATGTTCATCACAGTCAAAAAAGATAAATCCTAGACATTCAACATGCCAGAACAAGAATAACCCTTATATTGAATTATCTTTATTTTAGTACATAAAATAGTATGTACATTATCTATGCAACCTATCTCGGTGTTTAGAAAAGCTGGTCTTTTTTGAAACCAAGTAAGGTTCCATGCCTGAATTTTAGTTTGTAAGTAGCAATGGCCAGATTAGACTACATTTTACCTAGGAAAAGGTTTTCAGCATTTCAATTAACAACCAAATCTGAGTGACTAGAATGGGAATGGGGAGAGGATGGGATTAAATGGCCTTAAAGATTTCAATTTGAAATGAAAACTTGAGATATTTCAGAAATGGTGAGATGGCAGTTGAGCAATCTGAATCTCTGTTGAGAAATTCTTAAATGGGATATGTGTTTACATCAACTCTTTCCTAGGGAAGATTGTTTTCAGAAATCACAATAGAAAAAAAGAAAAATGTCCTACAGATTTGCGCTGAGATCTATTTCTGAATCACTGGACAGGTGATTCCAAGAATAGCACCTACAAAAGTTTGCCATAAGCTCCTGCTGTGGAGAGGATGGAAGAAGAAACCTCCTGAGAATAAATAGCACGAAACATTTGCTACAGCTGTGGGGAAGTATAGTGGCAGTGGGGTGGGAATCTTCTTGGGGTTAATTGTCACAGATTTTCACTGCGAAGTCTTGCTAGTTAAATAATTCTGAGAATGATTCAATGTAGCAGCCAGACGGACCATTGCATACTCTTAGCTTTAAATCCACAAGACTTCTCCTGTGGTGACATTTACATGGTTTACTTAGATATTTCCAAATTTGAAAACTTTGATTTCTGGGTCAATTTTTTTTCTGAAACAAATTTTGAAAATAAAAACCTCCAAACAACATTCTCTGCCAAAATTCCTAAAAATGCCCCTCCATCCCACATGCTAATATGAAAACAGTACCTTTAACTTAATGAGATATACTATAGTTCACACTTAAATTTAAGTAGCATAGCGTATTCAAATGGGTCTGACAGCTCAAGGGATAACTCAGAGGTTTTTAACTCCAGAGGTTATTTGATTTGTCTAGCTGGGATGGGTAGAATCAACAGTTGGAAAGCCTGAAGGGATGTTACCTTCTTCTTGCTAATTGCTGTATTTTCCCTTCCTGTGTGCTCCCATCTTTCACACCACTGGTGCAAATAGACAACTCGCCCACAGCCTTGGTGTTTTCACAAGCAGATGTAGATGCTGGGGAGACCCCTAACATGGACTGTGCAAAGAGTGAGGCCCCAGATCCTGTCTCCTGCACCAAAGGCTTCAGCAATAATTTGCTTCTTCCTGTGTGCGTGTTTGAAGAGTGGAAAACGCACACATAGCCCTTAGGTGTGAACTCTGGCGGTGGGAGCCTGGAAGACAAAGACAGCGGGATGGGGAGAACCTAACACTCACGCATGGATGTAATACAGTTAAATGCTTCAATGCTTCTCCCTAAGACACATAAGGTTGGCAGTCCTCTGAGAGCTCTCCGTTTCCCCAAAGCAGGAGTGATACCACTGTTGGTCACTAACAGTCAATCCTATCAATGTCTGTGAAAGTTGCGTTGCAGGAAAATGGACCTCCCATCAATGCTGCAGTGAACGGTGTTTCACTGAGGTGCTGCTGGGTTCATTTTCCCTATGCAGCTGATGTGTTTGCAGACTGAAGGAGACAGATGATCCAGCAAACAGGTTACAAAAGCCAGTCACTTTGCAGCACATCACCAGATTTTCCTTGTGTCTGCCACTGCTGCCAGGTAAACCCACGAGCTCCTCAGCTGAAATCTGCCTCTCTTATCCTAGGGTACTGCATCACTTTGATCCCTCTGTGACCATAATTGATCTTATAGGCCAAAAAGTAACCAAGTCATACAACTTAAAAATTTTATCACTACCATCCAAGGATGAAGGTCTTAAACACCTTCCCTCCTACAAAAATAAATTATGAAGCAACCACCATGGCCTGGAGAATAAAGCAAATTTTGTCTCCAAAAAAAAAAAAAAAAAAAAAAA
>VYZT01018475.1:0-40711 GCA_013400735.1 Pomatostomus ruficeps | reverse complement strand
ATAATAATAATAAAAAAAATACTGCAAAATTCTACTGAGCACTCAGGGAGAAAAACCATGACAATGCTTAAAAATGGGAAAAATAAGATCTTTCTGCAAGATTGTATATTTTTTAAACCTGGGAGAGCCAACAAAGGGTAAACCACCCCTGTTAATATCAGTTTCACTGGAGACCAAAGCAGGAGCCACACGGAGCATGCAGAGGGGCAGCACCGCGCGAGGATTCCTTGGCAAACAGGAGAATTCCAATTACAACGGGCAGATCCCACTGATCACATCAGCTTTGGGACAACTCTTCCTCCTGAGCCCGAAATCTGCAGCGAAGCCCCAATCAGGGTGTGCAAACAGCACGTGGGGCCCGAGCGCCATCGCGATGACCTTTCCCTGGCGAGCGACCCCATCCGCCCTCGCCAGGCAAGATAATTGCCAGATTAGATTAATGCTCCCCTATTCATTGCAAAACTCAGGGAGGGTTTTTTTCCAGTGCTGTGGCTGCAGTGGGACAGGCTGGGAAAAGCTGAGGAGGGAGAGGGAAGGGTGGATGGCTCCAAAGGCTGTTAAAGGGTAAACAGAGTCCCCAGCGAGCTGCGGAGTCACCTCCTTATCTCAGGACACCTTCACGGGCCTGCCTGAGCCAAGGACTCCGGCTGGAGCCAGGGGACTGAAAGGTCAACAAGCAAAATGCGGAGTCCAGGGAAAGAAAAAGTTCACAAGGGGGGAAACAATTCTGTGAGAGGCCTAAAAACAACCCCAAAAAATCTCACGGGGCCAGAGCAGAGCGGTGACATGGAAACACCGCAGGAATGGAGACTTCCAAAGCCAGGCAGGAGCTGAAAGGATCAAACCAGCCTTGGGAAAGCTGCCTGAGCATGGACAGGGAGCACAGCCAGGGCTCCAAGTGGCTGCTCAGTCAGATTGTTTGGAAGAAATTCCTAGGCTGGAGGCTTCTCCAAAGCCAAACTTCACTTCTTTAGAGATTTTCAGCCACTTCTGGCCGCTGCCACAGCCGGTCGGGCTCCCTGGGTCGGGCTGTGAGGGGAACAAGCGCTGGCAGCACAAGACTCCCTCCAAATCTAAACTCAGCCTGTCCACAAAGCTGCGATGAAGCCCCTGCTCGAGCAAATGGGTTTTTTTTTAAATCACACAAAGTCTGCCACCCGTCAGCGCGAATCCTTCTGGGCACGGGGAGGTGTTCCAAGTGTCCTCACTCCCACTCCTCCCCAGCAGCCCTTGCACTGCTGACACGAGGCAGACACACGGCTGCGAGTCCTTCCCCGATCCCAAAATATTCCTTTTAGGATGTAATATACCCATTTTGGCTGCCTGTGATCGCGGTGAGGGCTGTTCTGGAGGAGCAGAGAGCCTTTCTGGGAAGCACAGAAACACTACAGCGTTTGTGCTGATAAAAGCCGGAGCGGATGCTCCACGGGTTTGGCTCTGAGGAGGTTTTTATTTCCTCTCTCCCTGATGGATGCAGCACTTTAAACGTGCCCAGGTATTGGGAGACAAGCAGAGGGAAATGGATCCTTTCTGCAGCTGGTTCTTTTCTCAGAAATCGCTCATGATTTAATCCTGGAGGAAAAGCTGCTGGGTGTAGGGGAGGCCCAGCAAATTCCTGAGTGCAGCATCTCCAAAAGAACAAATATTCCATGAAGAGCATGGTCCTGCAGGTGAAATATTTGCTGTGGAGGATTCACACCAGCAACTGCAGTGCAATTCCAGAGCAATTTGAAAGCAATTCCAGAGCAATTCCATTGCAATTCCACTGCAATTGCAGTGCAATTCCAGAGCAATTCCATTGCAATTCCAGAGCAATTCCAGTGCAATTCCACTGCAATTCCAGTGCAAATGTCATTTGCAGGAAGGCTGCACCACTGAGCACAGGTTTGACACTGAATGGTAACTAATTAATACAAATTGTGCAATTCTTTATTTCCTGTTTTATCTTAATAACAGATCCTCAGGTGACCCTTGTACCTGCAGCAAACAGAGAGACCCTCACAGAGTTCCAGGGACCTTCACAGAGTTCCAGGAGTGTTTGTATCTTCGTTAAAACTGGGAGAAACTGAGGCAACAAGGCTTGAACTGGCTCTGGTCAGTGCCAGAAAGACCTTTGGATGTCACGACAGCCAAGGTTCACCCTCAGGAGTTTTAAAACCTTCCCAAAGTCTTAACAGAGGGAGCTGTGACCACGAGAAAGCTGCAGCTACATCAGCAGTGTCACCTCCGATCATCCAGCAGGAATTTTTCATTTATGGAAAGAATCCTTCCCTGTGAGGGTGGGAGGCCCTGGCACAGGGTGCCAGAGAAGCTGTGGCTGCCCCTGGATCCCTGGCAGTGCCCAAGGCCAGGCCGGATGGGGCTGGAGCAGCCTGGGACAGTGGGAGTGTCTCTGCCATGGCAGGGGTGGCCCTGGATGAACTTTAAGGTCCTTCCCAATCCAAACCATTCTGGGATTCTGTGACACAACAGAGGGAGAAGGGAATTTGGTTTTGTCTGCCTCACCTCACTGAGCTTGGTGGCAAATTCAATAAATCCATGTTTTACACGGCACCTGGAGAGGTTTGGCCTCTGTTTTGCTGTGTTTAGGAGAGAGGGGTTACCCAGCCTTTCTCTAAGGTTTTGTTTGGTTTGTTTTCTCCAACACGAAGGGGAAAATACACCTGCCAGAGAAATGAACCTGGGCTGCGAGCAAATGAACTCGCAGAGGAAGGAAATATTTGTTTAGCTCTTACTCTCATTATGCCACACCTGGCTGCCAGAGCCACTGCGAAATTTCTAACAATCTTACCAGGCTATTTGCATTTAAATCGCTTTTCCTGACATGTAAATCCCTCAGCAGAGCTGAAGTTTCCCTTTTCCCTCTCTCAGAGGTTTGCTCAGTCCTGACCCATTCTCCTCCCTCTGCTCCGCTGGGTTACAAGAGCCCCACGTGAAACCCCGGCTCCCCCAGGTTCTGTCTGGAGCTGGTCATGGATTTCTGAGAATTCCATGAGAAAATCACATTGGAAATTAGTTTGGGTCTGGAAGAGAGCACCTGCTTGGGCCCAGTGTCACCACAAGTGAGAGCTGTTCTCCCAAGGGATTATCCAATGTTTTTTTCACTGTTTAAGGATTCTGCTGCCTTGGGCTGCACCAGGAGAGTCCTTTTACTCATTGGGAACTGTGGGGGTAATTTCTCCATCCAGAAGTTTGCCTTTCCCCCTCTGTGGGTTTCAGACACTGGAAAAGGGGCTCAGGTTTGCGGCTCGAGCTCCAGTCTGACTCCCAAGCCACGGCTCTATCCAAGCTTGTGAAATAACCAACCCCAGAGCAGAGATTTGATGCTGAAATTCTGCAAACTTGGGGCTGAGTGGTGGATGGGAACAGCCCAACAGCCACAGGAGCTGGAAACGGCAGAGAGGGGCAGTGTCAGCTCTGCCTTTTGCAGGCTTTGACTCCGGACAGCAGGAACTCGAGTAGGAGCAGCGATGGAAAACATGAGAAAATCTGCTCTGCTTTAATTCTGGACCTGACTGGGGACTGCTCCAATTTCCAGAGCTCCAGGGCTTTCCTGGTTCACTTCCTGTGGAGCGACAAGTCAGGGCACGGAGAGGCTGCAGCTCAGAGCCTCTGACCCTGAACATTCAGGCTCCCACTCGCTCCTACTGATGCCTTAAGGTTCAGCTTTTGTATTTTTCAAATCCTGCACTGCTTTAGTGTGTAACTCTAAAACTCCATATAATCTGGGAGCTCCTGTTCTCCCATCCTGCTCAGACACAACAAATCCTCTCCAGGCTGCACTCAAGGACACCTCGTTGGCCCAGGCCCCCAAAGATGGAAACGGAGCCTCTAAAAGGGGGGACAGACTTGGGCTCAATTCCATCATCCCCTGAAATTGGAATTGGAGAATGAACCCTGATCTGGGAATGGATCCAAACTGATCCAAGTGGAGCAAACTCGTGCCCCGGGGTCCAGCTTGGGTGTGGCCTCTCCCGGAGAGGCTCTGAGTGCCCGAGGTGTCCCTATTGAAGGCCCTGCAATAAATCCCCAGTTTATTCTCTTAATCTTGTCTGGCCTCTGCTCTGGGCAGCCTCTGCTCAGGCATCACCACCACACTTCACCTCCCTGCTGAGAGGGGTTTGCAGCCCAGCCCCGTTTGCCAGGCTCACGTTTCCCAGAGAATGCCCATGTGTCCGGGGAATTCCCAGCTGCCTGCTGGGATGGGCTGCTCTCCCCAGGGAAAGGGGAACAAAGCCCTGGAGGGCGGCCAGGGCTCCCAGACACGGCCCTGGGGTTGTCTGGCGCTCTGGGTGGGCACGTGCACCTCAGCTTGGAAAATAAATCAATTAGAACCTCATCGTTAGATCCTCTTAATGTGTCATGAATGAAAACAGAAATATCTGGGCTCTCAGGCATCCCTTCAGAGGACATCCCTGCTCTTTGCCAGCCACATTTTGAATATTTTCCAGCCCTCTGGAGCAGCTGCTGTGGATTCTCACCCTGTGTTCTCCAGGACTGGGGACACTGGGAGGTTCAATCTCTCCCCAGCAAACCCCTGACGTTTGCCAAGAGCTTGGAGATCACCTGAGAAAGGCTCCACAGAGCCCCCAGCTATTCTTTCCCAGTCAGAAAAACACATTTGCTGAAGGGGAAGAACAAAAGAGCGAGCTCTGGGCCCCCAGTAAGCGTTCAACACCAGTTAATTTGCTCAGCAGCTGCATTTTGCCGAGGCAGATTGCATATTTCCATTGTCAGAACGAAAATGTCCACTGGGCCCGTCTCCTTCGTGCTTCCCCTCTCTGCCTGTTACACTCCCAGCATAGTCTAGAGAAAAAATTCAATTTTTTTCAAAAACCAGAGATCCACTTGGATAATTTTCCCTTTGTCCAGGCAGGAATTAATGAAACCAGAAGACACACGAGGCTGAAGAAGACACACAAGGATGCAGAATCTTCCCCCTCATGAAGAAAAAATCAGAACCAGCCTGGTTCAGAGGAGGAAGGACAAAAATCCCGAGCTCCCCTTCCAGCTTAGTCACACTTTCACCCAGCTAATGAGCAGGGGGAGCGATGAATCCTGGATTTATGGCTCTCTGCTCCCATCGATTTCGCCTGGAGATAACAGCAGCGTTTCCTTGCATCTCTAATGACTTATCTTGTCTTGAGGTCTTTTTTTTTTTCTCCCCCCTTCCTTCCCTACACCGATGAGGGTTTTTTTGGTTGTTTTTTTTTTAAATCATTATTGAATTTTTAAAAGCCTGCTGGGTAAAAATTCTCATCATCAGCTCCTACAGTAAAAATACAGAGTAACACCCATGAATCTGCCAAATTCTGCTCCTTGCTGTTTTCCTCCCAGATCCTGTTCACGCGGAATTATCAGCATCATCAGGGCTGTCGCGCAAGGGAAGCTGCTTTGACTCCAAACCCTGCTTCCACCCCTCTCTAAATTACCCAAAGTGACTCCAGTTTTTTATTTTTAGCCCGGGAGGTGAATCATTCAGGAAAATCTGATAAAAATCCGTTTCACCGCGGTTGAACTCCCGAACCTGAGCGGGTTCTGGGTAACTTTGGTGAAGTTTCCACGCGATTATTTGAGCTCACTCGATTCAAAGGGGGCTCGTGTTGATTTGAACCCTCACAAAATGACTTTGGGCTTTGAAATCCTGGAAAACCAGGTCTGTAAATAAACCCATAGAGACAAAATAAAGGGAGAATTGGGGGAAAATGCCACAAAAATGGAAGTGGGGTTTATTTTGAGGACAAAAGTAGAGAGAAAACAATTCCAACACCCACATGTGAGGCAGTTTCATCCCTGAAATTAAACATTCCTCGTGTTTGGAGACCTGATCCAGGTAAACCTTTTACCAAGAGGTTGCTACAGCTACAAACCCCATTTTTGTGATATTTAACTTTAAAAAAAAGAGAAAACAAGCTCTGTGCTATTGGCAGGCAGCACCTGGAGAAGCACCCTGGATGTGACAACTCTGTCCAGCCTCCACCCACGTGTGACATTTATATCTAACCCCAAAATAAACTCATTTTTATAATCCTGCCCCAAGCTGTCAGGCAGGGCAGCCCCAGAGTAGATTTTGCTGCCGCTGTGAAAAAATAAAAAAGGGAAGAGCACGTCTCGTTTTATTAAAAATACTCCAACATATCATAAAAAATTAAAAATAGTGCGGAGTGCTACCTTACATAAAACACTGCCCTGAACTGGCTGCTATTCCCAGCATCCCGGAGATGCTGTCATCCCAGAGCCCAGCCAAGGAGAAATGGAGCCCTTCCACTCCAAGTCGGAGAAATTCGAGCAAAATGACCGATTTTGGGGCAATTTGACAGCACAGCCATCTACCCACAATGGTCTTTCATTCCTCTCAATTCGCCAGCAAGTTTAATTTAATTCACTCTGTTTTCCAGAGGTGCTCAAGGGAATTCTGTGCCCTCAAAAAAAAAAAAAAAAAAACCCAAAAAAACCCCCAAAAAAACCACCAAAAAACCCCCACCAAAAAACCAAAAAAACCCCAAAAAACAAAAACAAAAAAATTAAAAAAAAAAAACCAACCAAACAAAAAAAAATAAAAACCCACACCCCAAAAACCCCTAAAAAAACTTAAAAAAAAATTAATTAATTAAAAATATCAGTGGGACTTGGCTTCACCTCCATCTGTGCTTTGGAAAAGCTTCTTCAAAATTCATGTGGGAAAAAGCAGGACCTGCAAATCCCTGGGATGAACAAGACACTTTTCATGGCATTGCTGATGCCTCCTGTTCTGGTTTTTCCATGTTTCCAAGGAAAAAGTTGGAGTTTTTCTTGCGTGCAGCTCCCAGCAGGTTCCCACCCCTTTATCACCCTCCGATCTTTTCCTTCCCCTGCCTGACCCCATCACAAATATTTTGACAGGACTGGCACAGGAAGCAATTACACCTCCAGCTTTGCTGGGGGGTGCCAACCTCCCAAACACAAAAAATTTGAGTTTTTATTCCCATTTCTCCTCCAGTGACCGTGATGCCTCCACAATCTGTACAGGCAGTGGAGGAAAATCTGTACAGGCAGTGGGGAAAAACCTTTACAGGCCATGGAGAAAAATCTCCTGGCCTGCCCAGGTGATGTGACTGCCACGTGAAGGCTTGGAATGAACTCTCAAATGTGAATTTCTGAGGAATATTGGCCGTGCAGAGCTGAATCCAGAGCCCCGTCACAGTCTGGCACTGGTAAAAGATCATTTCAGCAGGCTGGGGTCTGCCTGTGGAACAGGGAACAGGACCTGGCATCCTGGGGGATGTCGGGATAAACAAAAATTCTCTGTGTGTTCTCAGAGCAGTGAAGAGGAACATTTTGGGTTTTATGAACACAGCCAGACAAAATACGGGATTATCTCCTCTCCTCAGCACCTGGGAGGCTGCATCTGGGCACTTGGTGCATTTTGGGGCTCCTCAGGAGAGGGAAGGGCTTGGCAGGGAGGAGAGAGCGGAGCAGAGGGGCGCTGAGGCATCGGGGAGGGGGACACTAAACATGGGAGGGATTTTAGCCCTCATGAGAAACTCTGGAAGTGTTTAATTCAATTTTCCACCCTAAATAAAAAACCAGAGCTGTCTCCTCTCAGAGATGCACAGAGAAGAGAGGAGAGGCCACAGCCATGAGCTGTGACAAGGACAATTCAGATGGGACAGGGAAAAATCCACGGGAGGGTTTGCCCAGCTCAGAGATTGTTCAATCTCCAAATTTGGGGATATTCAAAACCCTACCAGGCAAGGCCCTGAGGAACCTGACCTGACTTTGAAGCTGACCTTGCTTTGACCAGGTGACCTCCAGAGAGGTCCCTTCCGGCCTAAATTATTCCGTGATTTTCTGGAGAAAGTTCAGATGCAGAATTCATCCCTGAAAAGCCCTTCTCTGAGAGGTTCAGCTGAAAACGCAGCCACTCCCGGGGGGCTGTGGAGATCCTGGTCAGGGTCTGGTGCCCACAGCTGCGTTCTCAGGGGAGAAAAAACAGGAGGCTCAGCCCAGCTCAGCCCCGACCGCTGAATCCTCTCACCCAGACTGATCCAACCCAATCCAAACACTGCTCCCTCAGCTCTTCTCTAATCACAATGGGGTTTTTTTCCTCTTTCAGGAGTCCAGTCTGCAGGCTATCACAACAGCAGCGCTTCCCGCTGTCAAATTCACTTTTTAAAAGCCGGGGGAAAACGGAGGGGAGAGATTAGGGAGGGATATCCCTGCACAAAAGCGGGACCGGGGCAGATCTGTTTCCACAGCGGGGCTGGGAGGGGAGCTCCGGCTTTTAGAGGGGGGATAAAGAGATCCCAGCTCTTTGGGAAGAGCCAGAGGTTCCCTGAAAGGGCTGATTGTCCTTGTCACCCGCCCTGGGACACGCTGGCTCTCAGCTCCTCTGCTCCCCTGGCACCAGGAGAACCCCAGGTGAGCTGGGGCAGGTGACACTCTGCCCAAGGTCCCCTTGGCCGCTCCCTGTCCCCTGTCCGCCTTCCCTGACTCCCCTGGAGGTGACAGTGTAACCTCTCTGGCAGATCCCTGCTCAGGTGGCCCCAAGGGACAGCTCAGGTGGCCCCAGAGTGCCAGGGGGTGCAGCAGAGCCGCCCCCACACCGTCCCCACTCACGCAGGAATTCTCCACCTGCATTCGCTGCCTTTTGCTGTAAATACTTTCTGCCTTAACGAGAATTCGCTGCTCCAAAAATAACTGTAATTACCCAAGAAGCAGAGGAGCCTATTTACAAGATTTAAAGGGGAAGAAGGAAGAAAAAATTGCTCAGAGGAAAACTTGGGCCTCAGAACACAAAGCTGAGCGGGAAAGGGGCAGCTCCTTCCCCTGGGAGAAGCTCAGCCCCTCTGGGAGGGCAGGGGCACGACCTTCCTTGGTACTTTGCCCGTGCCAACCACCAGAAATTGCTCAAGTCAGGTGGCCATAAAATATTCCATGAAAACCAATCATCCCCCAGGAGCAAAGTGTCAGAATTAAGGGGGGGAAATCGGGCAAAACTCACACCTGTGAAAGTTTATAAATCTTTGCTGAATGTCAGGGGGGGAAATAAGAAAGGAGGCATTAAAAAGGCATGAGAGTGCACAAGAGAGTACCAGAAAATAATCATTTAAAATAATAAACTTGTTACAACAGCAGCAATGATTGCTGTCTATCCAGGCTCTGAATAATTCAAAAGGCTCCTGCTTCACTTAGGATCGCAGGGAATTTTCAGACCTGCCAGAATTTTCTGGCTGGTAAATAATGCATCTCTGGTGTTCAAACACCCACAGCCCCCAATTAATACTCCAGGTTTAACACTGCTGATTTGGAACTAGGGGGAAGTCTGAGGAAGGTAAATTCCTGCCGAGCTGCCCTGAGTCCTCCCCGTTTCCACCTTGACCTCTGGGTGCTCGAATTGCTGGAGCCTCTCAGAGCTGTTCACCAGGTACCAAGGAGTTAATGCAGCTGAGTCTGTCAGCGTTAACCTACAAAATAATTCACAATAGGATCCCCAAAAGGGGGGAAACACAAGGAAAAAACAGGTGCACCAAGGTGCAGCTCTCTGGGTTTTGATTCTGCGCTGGGGGCTCTGCTGGTGCTCACACAAGTGGCCACAATCCCATCCCAGCCACCCCAGAATCCCAGGATCACTGGGAAAGGGCTGGAAAATCCCTCCGGGATCACTGAGTGCCCCATCCTCACCTTGTTCCCAGCCCAGAGCTCTGAGTGCCACCTCCAGGTGACACCTCCAGGGATGGGGACTCCAAACTTCCCTGGGCAGTTCCAAGGCCTGACCCCCCCCCTTTCCATGGAGAAATTCCCCCCCTGTGGGTGTTGTTCCAAAACAGGGAACAAAAATAACATTTAAGTGCCTGTGAACCAAAGGATTGCACTGAGATATTGCACAGAGATGACAAAAAGATGGACAAGAAGCAATAAGGAAAATGGACATCCCACATAGAGGGGGAAAGCTGGAGGCTTTCATTAACTGCAGGATTTTGCTGGTTTAGAGAAAACAATCCCTGGATCCAAATTTGGAATCCAGCTGCTGCTTTACCTGCGCTCAAAGCTAATTCATGTACAGCTGAATTCATGTACAGCACTGCAATTCCAAGAGGGACTCGGAGAAAGCCTCTCCAAACATCCTCCTCCTGCTTTCCTGATAATTTCTATTCCACCCCATGAGCACTGGAACAGAAGGACAAGCTGTTCCTCTGACTGATACGGCAATTTTAGGAATTTTCCTCTAGTCAGAGCGGAGATGCAACAACCCCCCTGGAAATAAAACCAAAGAGTTGAGAAAGGAGGCAAGAGACCAAGAAAACCAACAGCGACCTGGGAAATGAATTAGCAAAGGCGAGGAGAGGCCTATTTTTTTTTTTTTTTCAGTATCAGGATTTTTCAGATGAATTTTCTTCTAAAAAACCTGAATTTTTCACTGCCTGTTTCTGTTCACCACGGGGAGGGCTCACACAAGCCACAGCCAGGACTCTGCATTTTGGGAGCAGCCACACAGCGCTCGTGTCCCGGCTTTTAAATCCACAGAATTTCAGGATCAGGAGATCCTGGTGCTGGAATCCAGGAGAGAACCAGCTCCTCCCAGAGCTCTGCTCTCAGGTGCTGCTCCTCGTGGTGGCCCAGGGCACCCCAGCATCTCATTTTCAGGGCACTTTGTCCAAACTTTTCTAGCCCTGGACTTTTAAAATATTCTGTTTATCTTGCTGCTGTGGTTCCTATTGTTCCTGAGCTGTTTTTGTTATTAAATTACAGAGGTTTCCAGCTGGAATAAACCCTCTTTTCCCAATGTGCCCACTGTCCATTGGCTGCTGGGGAGAGAGAGAGAGAGAACCAGGGGAGAGGGAGCAGAGGAGAATTACAAGGTTTCAGATTCCTGTAAACAGAGAAACATTTTTCCAGTCATCAGCCCGAGCCCAGTGGAAATAGAGCTTCGGTTTCCTCTGGTTAAGGCTGAGGATCCGGTGGCAGAGCTGTTGACAAGTCCCCTTTTCCCCTGGCAGGCCCTGGGTGCTGTTTGTCCGCAGCTGAGCAGCAAGTCCAGGTGCTGGCAGCCACTGCTGCTGCTTCCTCCTCCTTCTCCTTCTCCTCTTTCTTCTCCTCCTCCTCCTCCTCCTCCTTCTCCTTCCCCTTCCCCTTCTCCTTCTCCTTCTCCTCCTCTTCCTCCTCCTCCTTTTCCTCCTTCTCCTTCTCCTTCTCCTTCTCCTTCTCCTTCTCCTTCTCCTTCCACACTCTTCCCACTGTGCCCTCCTTGCAGCAGGTGCCTCTGCTCCGAGGAAAACCCTGCACAGGCGCCCGTTTTCCTCAAATTCTGGTGCTGAGGAAGCAGCTCCGAAATGGATTTGGGGGCTGAATTCCCCAACAAGGCAGCATCAGCTTCCCTGAGTCACAGAATCCCAGGACTGCTCAGGCTGGAAGGACCGCAGAGGGTGCCTGGTGCCACCTCCCTGCTCCAGCAGGGCCAGCACAGGGCACAGGATGTGCCCAGACTGTTCTGGAATGAGACTCCCCAGCCTCTCTGGGCTCTGTTCCAGCTCGGGCACTGCCCAGGGCAGGAGTTCTGCCTCCTGTGCAGGGAATTCCTGGGATCAGCCCCTGCCTGTCCCTCTGGGGCCATCGCTGGGCCTGGGGCAGAGCCTGGGCCCTGCCTGACCCTCCCTGCACCCAGGGACAGCCAGGGACAGCCAGGGACCGACAGGGATGGACAGGGACGGACAGGGATGGACAGGGAGGGACAGGGACGGACAGGGATGGACAGGGACAGACAGGGACGCCCAGGGATGGACAGGGATGGACAGGGACACCCAGGGAGGGACAGGGACACCCAGGGATGGACAGGGATACCAAGGGACAGCGAGGGACACCCAGGGCTGAGGACCCCTCTCAGCTGGGGCTCCTCTCAAGGCTGAGCAGCCCCAGCTCCCTCAGCCTCTCCTGAGCACGGAGATGCTCCAGGCCCTTCCTCAGCTCCACTGGCCCCGCTCCAGAAGCTCCCTGTCCCCATGCCCCGGGAATCCTGCTGGACACAGCACCCCAGAGGTGCCTCCCAGGCTGGGCAGAGGGGCAGGATCCCTCCCTGACCTGCTGGGAATGCTCTTCCCGATGCCTGTGTAATCCCAGCAGCCCTGCACTCTGCCCAGAGCCGCTCCGGGGCTGAGCTGTGCCCGCAGTGGGGTCTGGGTCAGGAGGGGGGTTTGTTGTGTGCACTGCCAGCACGGGGTGCCCAGGTGTCACAGTGTGCCCCTGCTGTGCTGAAAAAGCTCTGCAGTGCAGCCACAGGGGCTGCTGGGCTGGGCCACCACCCCAGACTCACACATCCTTCCCAGCACTCAGTATTTTCCCAGCGTGGCCACACAAATGCTGTTTATTGCAGAAGAACATCCTCTGAGCTGTCACTGCAGATATCCTCCGTGGTTTCCCATCGAGCACTACCAACTCAACTCAGATCTGCCTGCAAAAGTTGATTTTACTCTTGCACAGGCACGAGTTTTCCAAAACCATCCCTGAACACCTCCCGAGGAGCAGCTGGGGTCTAAAAGAAAACACGAAAAGAGCAAAACCACAACGTGCAGACATCTGCTTGGACACGGACAGCAATAACATTAACTTAAACCTTCTGCATCCTGCTGCCACCGGGGTTTACAATCCCTGTGTGTGCCATTCATAAACCCTGCCTGAAAGGGCTGAGCGTTCTCCTGCTGCCTTTGCAGCTGACACCCTTAGCAGGAAGGAGTTTTGTGGTTACAGCTCCCGTCTGGGCACCAGGGCTGGGTTTTTCCTTGGCTCCCTACGTCACCTGAAGTCCCTTTGCTCAGCACGATGCCCGTGATGGTGGCTGAGGTGCAGCCCAGCAAAGGAAGGGGGCTCTGGAAGTGGGAATTGCATTTAAATATAGATTTAGGAGCAGCACACATGCCTTGCTCTAAGGCCATTCAGGCATGCCAGTCACTTCCTAGAAACCTCTGTTTGTTTGGTGGCTTTGCGCAGTGTGTGACAACATTTCCCTGCTGTCGCTGCGGGCACGGAGCTCCAGATGCACCCGGGGCAAACAGCAGCCTCTCCAAAAGTATTCCTGGTGCACCTGTCAGAGATTACAATTAATTCATGACTGTTTGATGGCTTATGCTAAACGAGCTTGGCTGCGAGCCAGTTTCCATTGGGCAAGTGTCTCCATCTCGGGAGCACGGTGACATTTGGCATTTATTGTCCCCTCGGCTGGCACTCCTTCCCGGGGCCACGTATGGAACGTGTCAGGGGAACAGCCTGGCTCCTCAGGCACCGAGGTGGGATGGCACCGAGGAGCCTTTTGTTGTTGTTGTTCACATTTAACTTCCCCCTTACAGACAGATGGAGGAGTCTGTGTTTTGGAGCTGCTAACGCAGCACCTTTCGCTGCTGCAGAACCCTCCTGGTGTGACAATTCCCAGCCCTGTCTCCTCCTGATGTTCCCAAACGCTGGCCCGGGAGCTCCCCAGCCGTGCCCAGCTTGGCACGATGTGATTCAGTGATTTCCTTTGTCACAGCCCTCCCAGCCTGTCAGCACATTCCCTCCGTGCTGGGTTAAGCCTGGTCCCTGTGCGGGGTGACAGCTCCTGTCCCCTGCTCCACCCCGGCTGCACAAAGCCAGCCAGCCAGCAGCCTTCCCGTGCCAGGCAGCGTGTGGGGCGCTCCTGAGAGCCACAGCAACGTGGCTTTCCCTCAGCTGAGTTCCTCCAGCCCCCTGCTGTCCCCACTGATGGGTTTTTGGGGTGTTGGTGTCACCCCAGTGCCTGTGGCCGTTGGTGCTGAGCGTGGCCGACGCTGCTGTGCCAGAGATCCCAGCCCAAGGAGAACAGGAGCTGCCAGCCAAGCTGTCCCATTTGTGCTGCTGTGGGTGGCAGAGGGTGACAAGTGTGGCACTGCCACCCCTTTCCCAGCCCTGCACACCGGGTGAAAACCTGGGTGGTGCAGGAAGCTTTGGATGTCCGGGGGCCAAAATTTCCCCCCCAGGCCTTTCCCTCATGGAACACTGCAGCCTCACTGCCCAGCACGACACCTGCAGGGTCCTGCCCCGACCCAAACACATCCCACGGGTGACCTGTGCCCTCAGCAGGCTGCAAATGTCTGCCAGAACAGCAGGATGAGGCCTAGCACTGCTTCATCCCTAAAAATGGTCATGCTAAGGGGGTCAGAGCCCAGATCCACTAATTCCTGCCCCAGGAATACATCCATGGGCTCCTCCCCAGCCCACGGGACAGCTTGTGCCTCTCTCTACCATCCCACAAAGGCAGCAGGCTCGAGGTTTCTCTCCCTTGGCTCCAGCCTGTGACCCCAAACTGGGGACATGTGCTCTGACCCGGCACTCGCAGAGATTCGGAGGCTGATTTCAGTTCCTGCTGCTGCACAAAAGCAGTCGCTGTCTGCCCCAAACCCCTGAACCGCGACACCCTCGGCCACCCCCAGAGCCCTGGCACGGCAGGTCCCTGCTGTCCCTCAGGACAAGGACGCTCTCTGTAACGCTGGGCACCCTCCAGCACCCACAAACCACGCTGGGCTCTTGTGCCTGAGCAAAACCTGCCTCCCACACCCCAGATTCCTGAATTCAGAACCCTTCGAGAGGAATGTGTCAGCGCCCAACCAGTGGGAGTGAAATGCCAACTTTCGTAGCAGATTGGAGTTTATTTTTAAGCAGCGTCAAGGAAAAAAAAAGTAACAAAAAACCACCATCCAAAGCAAAGCAACCTCCCCAAACACACACACACACGAAATCAGCAGGTAGGGACAGCACAGGCACCATCCCAGCCCTCCTCAGCCACCTGTTTGTGAAATTCCTCCAGGAGAAGCGCGGAGGAGACGGCCTGGCAGCTGCTAGGGGGGTGAAGCACCTTTGGGGGCTCTCAGTAAAGAGGAAAACAGGGAGAGGAGATGGGGGAGATGTTTTCATTCCCTGGGCAGGCAGGAAGGGCAGAGCTGGGAGTGCTCCTGGGGCCATCCCGGTCTCCTGCAGCCCTCCTGCTTTGCTCCAAGCTCAGCTCTCCCAAATCCTCCCCGTGCCAGGGGCTCACTCAGCTCAAGCCCAGCGCCTTAGGATCTCTCACCTATTCCCTGCTGTGAGGTGTGGCCACTCCTCACCGAGCATTTAACCTGAACCTGCCCCAGCTGAACTTTCTGTACATCTGAGTGCTTCCAATTCACCTCTGCCAGGATCCCCAAGCGTAATTTAAACATTCTTATCATTTATAAAGCACTAAATTCCCTAACCACGAGTCCAAGGCATTATTCCCTGTATTTCCCTCTAAACAGCAATCCATACACGGATTTCAGAGAGGCGAAAGCTTTGTTGCATCACCCAGTCCACCCCTTGATGTTTTTTCTCCTGGTGTTGCCCATTTTCTCAAAACCTACACAGCTGGAAAACGGGTCATAAATGGTGCTGCTGAAGAGGGTGAAGCTGCCCACACCTCTGTGGTGTTTTTCCACGGAATGGGGATGTGCAGAACTCGGGGATGTGCCGAGGTGAACTCCATCTGCACCAACCTGCTACAGCTGGTGTTGCAATACCATGGCAACAACAGAGAATTCGGCCGTGCTGGACACAGGGAAGGATGGGAGGATGTTGGAATGAGGAGCCTCGGGAGCAGGACTGGCTTTGCACAGGCCAGGGCAGCCAGGGCTCATCCTGCAGCCCCGGGCTGGGGATGCTGAGGAGGAGCAGCCAGGCTGCAAATCCCTCCGGTGGGAAAGATGGAATAAACACATCTGGGAGTGGCAGGATGGAAGCTGAAGAAGCACTGGCTGCCTCCTCATCCTCCCTCATGTGGGGAAACCCTCCAGAGTGGCCAGCACCATTTCTAGAGGCACCTGCAGCAGCAGGATCAGCTGTGCGGGCAGGAGGTGAAAAATCCCCTCATGAAGCCCCTGCCTGGTGCTCCTGAGGCCCAAAAAGAGTCACCAAAGGAGCAGTCACTCATTGTGCAGAGGGTTGTTACCTGCGGGATGCGGGGCAGGGGCTGTAGCGCACACATGGCCTGTGTCTCTCTGAATATTGAATATTATCTCTGAATATTGAATATTATCTCCTTTCCTATGTGGCTGTTCCTACATCTGCAGGACGGTGCCGGGACTTTCCATTAAATGAGCACCGGTGACTTCTCCTTTGTCACCCCAAAAAGGAACAACGGCACTAAAGGGCCCTTGCAAGACCCCAGATGAGTAAGGCCCAGATGTCTTCTTGCACACAGGCTTTTCAGAGGCTGTTTCCCACTTGGAAAGAAACTTAGGGAGCTAAAATTACACTCCTATCTAGTGATGTTTTGTGACATCTACTACCCAGGCACAGAACTGCTGTGAGACCAGAACTGGCATTTAAGGGACTCCTGCAGGGTTTTAAAATGAAGTTCAAAGAGGGGTCTGTGTAAATGCACAGGACAGACCCCACATGGTGTGTCCCTGGCACAAATGCCAATTGCTGGGTGTGCTGGCAGCATCAGCAATGCAGATGGGATCCAGTTTCAAACCCATAAACCTATTTAAAAGCTGTGGGAACTGGGCAGCAAGGTCCAGTGTTGTCCCCTATATGCTCCATGTTTAAATATCACAGAAAAAATTAAAAATCTGGGGTTCAACAGCTTCCCCTTGTAGCAGAATTTGCTTTAATGCTTCTCCCTGGCACCATTCACACCCTGCTGCTCTGGTTTCCAGGCTGTGGGTAGCGTTTGTGCTGCCCTGTAACAAACGCTCTGTAATGCACAAGGAGTTCTGCTCTCCCCTGGACGTGCACTCACCTGGAAAGTTCATTACAAAGGCGAGTGATGCAGCCCAGATAGTGCTCCCAGATTCCAGCCTGAACGCTCAAAACAATCAGGAGAGCGAAAGGAGCTGTGTTTAGACAAATAACTCAATCTGCTGTCAGATTCCCCGAAGTGCCTCACCCCAGCTCACCCCTAGCGTGCTACAAGGCTGTGATCGCTGCTGGAATTTCACAGCACACCCCGAGGGTCCTCAAGGTGGTCAGGAGTGAAAGTGCAGCCTGAAACATCCCCTACTCATCCCCTGTGCACGGGAAAGTCACTCCCAGCAGCTTCATCCTCAGCAGCTCCCATCTAACCTGATAAATGTCTGCCTCGCTTTCAGACCTCGCTGTTCCTTTCCAGATTGCTGCATTTTTTTTTTTTGCAGCCACTCAGTTATTTTCTCCTCGTCCACCTCTTCAAAGCACAAGCCAGGAATGCAAAGGTCATGCTGTTCCAAACCTATAGGCAGAGCTATACATCTCCGGTGTTCCCTCGTTGCTCGGTGCTCGTTCTCATTACCCTGGCAAATAAATCTCCGGAGAGCTGCGGGGCAATTCAGGTGCCTGCTGTCCTCAGCTATTTCCCAGAGTGGCCAACAAAGGGGTGGCACCTCTCTCCTGGCGACAGAGCGCCTGTGAACTTTGCAAGCAGCACTAAAAATGAGTGTGAAGCTTATCACCAGGCATCAGAAGGGCAGAATGCATTTGATGTGCAGGCAGCTGAAAAGTCTTCACAGCTAATGGCTCGGAGTGGGTAAGGGAGCTGACAGACTCCAGGATGGGACTTTTCCTCCTTCTCTGTGGAGATGACATTGATTGACTGGGCTTGGCACAGAGCTGGCACAGAGATCCCAAATGCCCCGCCAGCTCTGTGGTTCACAGGCAATTTGAACATGCTTAGAAACAGAAAACGAGCTCAAGAGCTGTTTGATACAAGCCACGACCCCTGAAAAGTGAACTGCAGGCTTCCCCAGGGCCTGTGGGTGCCCAGAGGTGACACTCAGAAAATGGGCAGCTGTGAAATCAGGGAGTTTAATCACCTTTGTGCTCTTGGAGCAGGTCAGGGGGCTGGGAAAATCGAGATGAGCCAGCACACAGCAGCTCCCTGAGGGTCAGCTGTGCTCAGCACCAGGTGAGTCCAAAGGTGTGACCCCACAGGGGTGCTCAGCGCGATCCTGCCCCGCTGTCATCGTGTACATGAGGTGAGGACACTGATCCATCGTGTACATGAGGTGAGGACACTGATCCATCACGTACATGAAGTGGGGACACTGATAACACCTCGTGGAAGTTTGGGAGATTAACACGATGCTTGTTCAAGCTCTGGGAGTGTGGCACAAATCTTGCCTGTCTGCCTCCAAAGTCTGAGCTGTCATCTTGACCGTACTTTACATCCAAGCATCAGCAAATGTAAAGGAAAAAAGGATTTTTCTTTAAAAATCTTTTTCAGGAATGGAGCAGCTGTTGCAGGAGGCAGACACAGCCCAGCCCTGCTCCCGGGGCAGGTACCCACAGCTGTCTGCACACCCAGCCCGGCCTGACTCACCCCGGCTGCCCAGCAGCCCCAGTTACCAACCAGTAACCAAACCAGTGCCCAGCCCAGCTCCCGCCTGCCATCCGCCCCCTGCAGCAGCTCGGCCCGGATTGATCATCCTCAACCCCGGCTCCCTCCGAGGTTTGGGCGGCGGGACAGACTCGTTTGATGACCTGCCTTGGGGGCTGAGCAAATGAGACTCATTAGGGTATGCAAAGAGCTGAGAGCAAAGCAGCCCTATCTGTGTGTCTGAGCTCCCAGGATCTGATAAGAGCAGAGTTGCTCCGACTTGTCTGCAGAGGAAGATCTGAAGCTTTCTTCTTCCCATGCATTCCCAGATAGTGGTTGCAGCTAACAGACAAATAGGTCAGGATAAACAGCAGCCCCCTCATTTCCCCCAGCACGCCAGGCTGCAGGGCTTAAGTCAAGTGTTAATAAGAAACAAGGCTGCTGGAACAAGATGTCCTGACGCACTGCGAAGAATATGGAGCATAATGGCATCTTTCAGATGTGCTTCTTGCTAAAAGCTTGTCATTACCCACACAGAGGAGACAGCATCTGCATAGAGGAGCAGGGGAAAAGCAGCCTGAATGAAGCGATCCAAAAACGGAGCCATCGAGTCACCGAGCTGGTGTGTAAAATAGCACAAAAGTGGATTTTGTTTAAGTTCAGTGTTTTCACAGCGGCGCAATAGGCGAAGTAAAATTACTCCACAGAGAGGGAGGGGTGTTGGAGGTACAGCCCTGCTCTCTTAGGGGATCAAACACAGCCCTGTGGCGTAGCTGGGTGATGGAGCAGAGCCGTGCCAGTGTGTGCTGATTATCCTCGTGTGGTTTTTAGGTGGAAATTCTGGGCTTGCCCCATGGAAAGTGGGAGGCAAGGTCTGGGGGAAGAGGGACCCCGAAGCAGGCAGGGCTTCACCTGAGCCCGGCGAGAGCGGAGCCACTGAAATATTGATTTTGGTTCCTCAGCTCTTTGACGCCGCGTTTGGCCCCCGTGCTGGGGCATCCAGCAGCAAGCAGCTCTCACTGAAAGCTCTCCTAAAACCAGGGCAGGGGGAAGAACCAGAGGTGGGAAATCTAAATTTAGCAGGCAGCAGTCGGGCTGCTCGCTCGGGCACGGCTCCGCCGCGCTCCCACCCAGTGAAGGATTTTCGGTAGCAACCATCACCATGGTATCGCAGAGCCGCCGCTGCTGTGCAGCGATTTTGCCAATCCCTGTGGGTTTGCTGGAACGCTCGTGACATTTTAGGTGCAGGGAAGGGGCAGGTGGGCGGGAGGGATGGTTCTTAAAGCACCAGCTCTGGGAATCGAGGGAAAGCAATGACAGCGCTTCACCTTTTTCCTCTAAGGAGCACCCAGTCCTCCTGGCTGCAGAGCTCAGGAGCCTCAGAGCATCCTTGTCTCTGGAGGGGGTTCCTGCACTGTCCCCCTGGTTTTGAGGGCTGAACCGCAGGATCGGAGCTCCTGGAATTGGCTGTCGAGCGACAGTTTCACTTCCTGCCTCCGGCTGTCGCAATGTCCGGGTTGCAGACAGCGAGAGCAAACATTTCTAATGCAATTTCCATGTTGATTTTTCAGCTGTGGCTCTTTTAACACCCTCTCCCCCTGGGCCTGTTCTGTTCTCCGTGCCTTTCCCGCTGCCCGGCGATGACAAACCGCGAAGCGTTTCCCAGGAGTGAGAAATCCTCACAGGAATCATCTGCTGCGAGTCCTGTCTGACAAAACCGTGTCAGAGCTTCGGGGACTTTCTCTCTATTTTTAATCGAGTGCATCTTTTCCCTGGCATTTCCCCCTGCTGGCTCCTGCATCCCTGCTCGTACAGCGGATCTCGGGCGGGAAGCGGCGCTCACAGGATGGGGAAGAGCTGCTGCTCCCACCTGATTCCCCACGAGGATTTTTAAATAAAAGGTGCACGTGGGGCTCCCTCTCTCTCTCTCCCTTTATTCCTCCCGTGCAATCAGCGCTCTTGATTGAGTCCCTTTCTTATCGTGGCCTTGCAGTATCACATCTTGGCTCGGTATTTAGTCTTCCCGAGGCTTGAAAGGGCAGCTTCTCCTTGAGTTTATCAGCTCAGATGGGGGACGCTGCTTGATGGTTTGCCAGGGAGCTCCCGTGCGATGCCTTTTATGTCTCGATCGAGTCGGGGCGTTCTATTTAATTAAAGAGATGGGGACACAAAAGGCAACTCGTGGATAAAATCTGTGGGGGGACACGTGCGACTGCCTCGGAGGGGAAGGGGGGATGGATTCCCGAAGCCGGAGAGCCGAGGGCAGGGCAGCACGGGGTGGTTGGACAGAAGGGGAGGCAGCCGCTCTGCCAGCAGAGAGCCACGGAGCACAAAATCAACACACTGGCTCATCAGGAAATGTTAATGTGGGCAAGGTGGGGAATTGCTTCATATGGGCAAACAATCTGTGCAGGAGGGATAAGCGCCATCAAAACTGCGACAGATCTGGGCACGGTTCTCCAAAATCTGCCCTCTGCCCTCAGCGTGAGGTTCGAGACAGCAAACGCAAAGCCCCGGCGAAGGTGTTAAATCCTGATGGCACAAAAACAACAAAACGCTTTGCTGAAATGGAACAAAATTAAAGAATCCAGTGGGGCTTTTCTAGAAATTATTAAGGCACTGCTACACAGGTCCCAGGAGGGGAACTTCGCAGCTTGGAGTAAATGGTTTGGACAACTTGATTCTCTTCAGAACAGCCCTAAACACAAATATTTACTGCTAATGAACCCATGCAGCAGTCAAATGCTGGCTCTGCTTTCGTCTGCCAACCCCTCCTGACATTTAACTCGTTCTCCCCGACCGCCACCACTCCCCACTGCTCCCCTGATGGGACCAGCTCCACCCAGCCACCACCTCACCTCTTTCCCCATCACACAGGGCCTCTTTCCCCCTCTGCAACGATGACAGGGAAGCCAAGATCCACATGACCTGACGCTGAACTTGGTCCCCTTCCCTTTCCAGTGCACCTGGGAGGAGCAGGAGGTCCGGTGTTAGGGATGTTTGACAGAGAGACTCCGATTTCAACATCCCAGATGAACAACTGCTTTAGGGCCGGCTCGGAGCCTGTCTGCACAGGGCCACAGGCACGGTAATGCTCACAGAACGTTTCAGGACGAAGGCCAGGAGAACATTAAAAAGTCATTGAAAGGCCTGGGGGATCAGGGGAAGAAGAAGGCAAGCTCAAGGAAAGCAAGGGAAAAACCCAAGGCACTCGTCTGAAAAGCCCTAAAAAAAGAGCCACGTTGAAGAAAGTGAGGAAACCATCTCTAAAAGGATCCTTTAAAATGGAATTTACCAGTGGCTGGGAAGCAGCAAATGGGAGGCACTGGGAAAAGGAGGGAGTTCAGCTGGAGGTTGTGCCTCCAGATCCACCACGGCCTCGCCTCCCCGCTCACAAAGCACTTTCAGGAAACGTTACCAATGCAAAAATAACCCTAAAAATAGCAAGAGCACACCTTAGGCAGTGCTTACTGTATGAAGGGAATGTTTCCTCTTCATGCAGAGGGACTTCAGAATTCCACAGATGGTTAAAACATATCTATAGTAGTGGTAGTAATTTAGAAATCTCTCTGGAGGAAAACAAGGTTTTAGCCTTTTTTTTCTCTCTCTCTCTCTCTCTCTTTTAAATGGCAGCGAGCTGAATTTTAAGGTGGAGTGAGTTTATTTCTGTCGTGGCTGACGCAGAGAAAGCTCCATCACCCACAGATAATGGCAGATGGCGAGCCGTGCCCAAATCCATCAGGCACGGGCCTCAAGTGGAGCTTCAGACTAGGGCTGGGGATGGCATTTCTCAATCGAGGGGCAGCCAGGATACAAAATTCCACGTGCTCCCAGCATTTCTGTGAATGGCAGAGCAGCCTCTGAGCAGCCCAGGGGACAGAGATGACACAGGGTGACACAACGCGCGCTGATTTAGGGCTGGTTGTACCGCAGCCCCTGCCAGCTCACTGGTACCTCGTTAAGGTGGATGAGCACGGCTCAGCAGAGCTGATAATCCTGTGCCCACCATGCTGCTGCGGAGGGTAAAACATTTTCTGGAGGTGGTGGAGGGGACTCGGAGGCACCATCTGGTCTCCTGCAGTCCTCGCTCCGCGCCCGGGCTCGTGCTCTCATGTGACACCCCATTAGCGAGTCACACGGAGCAGAAAGCAATTTTTACGGCCAGATCCCGCTCTTAGAAGCGATGATGACTAAACTGGCTAATCAAATCAGCATAAATTTGCAAACACCGTTCTCCCAGCTGCGGCCGTAAATATCATCGGCGCAACGCGAACGCTGCCGAGCTGCGCACGACGGGCTGAGTAATGGGCTCCCCATGGGCGGCGGAGCCAGCAGCCGCTGCCTGGCAACTCGGGGAGGGGGCGAGGGGGGCGATGAGCCCTGGAATAGCAGATGCAGCTATCACGACAAAGCAGCGAGAGCACACGCACCAGAAAAGGGGAAAAAAAGCAAAAACACCCCGTTTACGGAGACAAACGAGCGCGGCTCTCGCCCCGAACGTGGGCACACGTGCGCGCTCCATGTGGAGCGACGCGTTCGAGCGCTCCCAAAGTGACTCATTTGGCATTTTCCAGGGACCTGCGAGAGGCTCCCTGCGCGCGCGTTCCCGTTTTGTCAACAGGCCATAAAAATAATCAACTGGGGTGAAATCCGCCGACACCGGGGCTAAATTTGTTTTTAATTTGCGCCGGCTCCCGCTAATGGGAGCGGGGCTGCGCGGGAACAAAGGGGAGGTGGGGAAAAGCTGCCGGGATGAGCAGCCCCCAGCTCCCCGCTGGTGAGGACCAGCAGCACGTGGTCCCCGAGCAGATGGAGAGGGCTGGAACGGGCACGGCCGGAGCGCGAGGACAGTCCCGTGTCCCTGTGCCAAGGGCCCCCGGGAGCAGGCGGCTGCAGGCACAGCCAGCTCGGCACAAGGGAAGAGGCTTTTGGGGCTCAGAGAATTGAATGGACCTCCCCGCACCTGGCAGCAGGAATCTGGCTCAGCCACATCGATGCATTTGCAGAAAAAAAATTTAAAAATCAGGGAAAAAAAGACCAGCGGTGATGTCCTTTTGGCAGGCTGGTAAAAACACTTGGTTATTGTGGAACGTATCCTGGCCTGAGGAGGATATCCCACCTACTCTGAGGCAAAATCCAGGAGAAATACTGCACTGCAAAGGTAAAGTTTGTTGGAATCACCAAAATCTCGTGGAGAAAAGGCCCAAGTGTGGGGATTTTACACAACAATCCTTACAGCTCACACCGATAAAGCAACTTCTACCTGGGCTCTAAAACCAAACTGCAGCAGCGCAGAAACCAGAGTGAACAAGGAATGAGAGCATTTCCAGGTTTCCAAGGAGCGGCAGCCCAGCCTGGGCTTCATCTTGGTACAACCACGAATGTTGCCTGGAGAATGAAATGTGGAGACACCCCAGGCTGCTGCTTTAAAGCTGATGTACACCCAAACCGTGGTTTGTTGTATTTCCTTGGTTATGGAGATTATTATTGTTATTATTATTATTATTATTATTTTTATATTTTGCTTTCAAGCATTTCCAAAGGACTAAAACGTGCCCAGCACAGGGGCAGCCTTTCTGAGCTCATCAATCGGGAGATTTGAAGATCCAGAACTCCCTGAGTAACTGGCAGACATGGAGAACCAACAAGAACGAACGTGATGGATTTACTGTGCCTAGAAAATGGAGCTGAAAGGAAAAAAGGGGGGGAAAAATGCTCTTCCCTGGCCAAGATGCAAAAGGACAAGTGACAGAAAAAAAATCAGAAACAAGTGCAGGGGATCGAGCTGCCTCCCACATCAGCACCCAGGTGTGTCCCCCCAGCAGCCTTCCCCAGAGCAGCTCTGTGGCTTGCATTTGTTTTTTCACTTGTGCAGCATTTTCAGTCATTCTCACCCTCCAAAAGGGGAGTTTTTCCAGCGCTGTCTCTCCACCAAAGCTCTTGGTTACCCACTGACCTGAAACACTCCCACAGCTTTGTGCTCCTGGCACTGGATGGGGATGAGATGGAGGGAGAAGAGCTGCAGCTCTGGGTGCAGGAAAGGACTCTGGGCACTCAGAACGGGGCTCAAGGAGCAGAACCAGCAGCAGGATTTCTCCAGAGATAATTTGGAACAAAGGGATGCACTCACCACGTGGAGCTCAATCCCAAAATACACCCCAAGGTCTCGGTCTGAGGCAGCACAGCCGCCGTGAGCCGGATCCATCACGAGCAACCAGCTTCTCCTCAAAAAACACACCCCAGTGACCAAAGCCAGTGTGGGGAATGACTGTCAGAACCAGCACAAACTCCAGAATGTGGTTTAAAGCCTTTTTTTTCAGGGTCCAGAAAATTCCAGCTGGCTCTTCCCTGCATTTCCCTGCAGCATCAGCCTCCTCCTGTCTGCACTGTGGCTGGGGCCGGGGCCTGGAGGTGCCAGCTCTGACAAAAGCTTGCTCTGGTGCTATTCCCGGTTTGATCCAAACCAAAGCGCACTGGAAATTTTGGGAGAACATCTGTTCCCATCGAGCATCCAGCCCAAGGCTCCCAGACCCACGAGCTCTGGGTAATTCAGTGGCAAAGCGGGAGGAACATCTCAATTGGCAGATGCAGGATTTTTGGCAGCGTTCGCTGCTCTTTACTGTGTACACAGAAAGCCTCTCCTTTGTGCACACAGGCAGCTCCGTTCAGGGCCTTTCAGGGAGGGTGAAAAAGAGCTGCTTTTCCCATGCACATTTTTCCCAAAAAGACGTAAAAATGAATGATATGTTCACCGATTTTGAGAATGCTCACACTGATTTTAATCGATTAAATTAAAATAAGGTCTTTTTTTTTTAGGGAGGAAAAACGGGATTGTCACTGATTTCAGTGCAAAAGAGCATCCAGAGCATCTCCCACAGGCCCCACGTGACAGGATCCTGCCCAGACTGCAGCCATGGGGTTCGGGAGATAACAAACCCTGTCTGTGGCTGCCGGTGCCCCCAGGCAGGGCCTGACTCGGAGCAGGCCCACCCACAACAAGCAGCACGTCTGTGAGGAGCCCCCCAGCCACAGCACCATGTGATGCCTCCCCTCCCAGGGCATTTGGGAAGCCGAGCATCCTCAATCTGCATCCTCGGGCTCCTCTCCAGCCAGACATCCTCACCCAAATCCCTCCCCTCCGAGCCCTCCCCTGCCCCAGCTCTGGTGTCCAGCTGAGGGGTGCAGGGACAGTTTATTCCTGGGATTGCAGAAGTCCCAGGCTGCACGGGGTGTGGATATTGCCACGCTGCTGCAGAGACACGGTGCATAAAATAGTAATTTGTGGTCTCAGCTTAGAGCTGAAATAGATCCGACAAACAAAGCAGCAGAAAATCTACTGCAGCTCCCGCCGTGGTGTGAAAGCGCTGAAAAATAGAGAGGGGATCTCAGCTGAGCTGCAGCTCCAGAATAGCTGCAGTGATGATATTTGTCACCCTCTGTAGGGCCAGAATCACAGCCAGGCCCGTGCAGGCAGATGGGGACGAGCAGAGCGAAGCTGCCTCCGTGCACCCTGCCCCTGGAGCTGTGTCTGACGAGCAGCTCACAACCTGCACCCCAAGAGAAACCTAAATTAGGTGACAGTTTGCCTCAAAATGCCATAAACCCTCACAGCTCAGGAGGGGGCTGCCCAGACCACCTCCTTCATCTCCACGAGGGGCTGGAGGCTGGAGCCAGGGCACACTGGCACCAAGGGAAGGGGCTGGGGGGTCAGAATTCCTCATTTTCCATCCCAAACCTCCTGTGAGGCCCAGGATGGTCCCCTCTGCTCTCTGCCCATCACAGGGGCACACAGTGAGGGGGATTAATCCTAAATAAATCCCATAGGCACAGAGGGGTGTTCCTGCACCATCCCTGTTAGAGAGAGGTGCACGCAGCAAAGTCTTCTGCTTCATGCTCTGCATTTCTTCCCAGCAGCAGGAAAAAGGATTTCCTGTCACCCCCTAAATCATCAGAGCTTCTTGCCTGACTGTTTCGAGCACAGCTTTATTATCCCTCACATCAACTTCTGGGGGCAATGTCCTTTCTCTGTAAGAGAATGCCAGAATTTGAAGTTCCATGTGTTGGGGTTTTTTTGGTTGGGTTTTTTTTTTTTCTTCATCCACTCTGGTTTTGTTTTTTTCCTGGTAGGGGAACCAGTGACATTTCACAGCAGCACATTTGCTGGATGCTCACTCAGAAAAAAAATCGAGGTCCTGTCTCTGCACTTTCCCTCAGAAAACGCCTCCCGAGCTCGCGGCGCCACAAAAAAGAAAAATCTCATTTCACAGCAGCACAAAGACACAAATTACTCCGAAGCAAGGCCGTGCAAAATAAAACCTCCCATTAAATCCAAGCAGCCGGGATCAGGAGATGCCATCTCTGATTATCCCCGTTCCCCGGCAGAGGCTTGGCCCAGGCTGGAGCTGCCGGGTCACGTCCATTATTTTCTCACACGAACCATTAACCCAAGCAGGATCACCCAGGGGACATCCCGAGCACCAACGCGAAAGGCTTTGACGTGGTTTTAATGCTCACACGCAGAAATATCCTCTCACAATGGGGATAAGCGCCCAGGTACTGCTCCGGGTTAGAAACCATCTCAGAGACACAAATTTTGGTGTTTCCTGTCCAGCCCACAGCCCCAGCTCACAGCCTCCCAAAGGTCAGGGCTGGGAGGGTCTCACCAGCCCTGCTGCCGGGGCAGGGTGGAGGCAGTGAGGTTGGCAGTGGGGTGATCGTGCTTCGCTCAGGTCGGAAACAATGGGAGTAAAACGGGGTTTGAGCACGAGCTGTCTCCACCCAAAGCAAAGCCATCTGCAGCTCGGCTCAGGAATGAGAACTATGCAGCCAGAGGTTTCCTCTCGTTATTGTTTTGGGTTTGGGCTGCAGCGGGCAGGGAGGGGAGGAACAAAAACACAGAGGGTGCGGGAAAGGAGCCGAAACCCAGCAGAGCCACGAGAGCCTCAGCCGGACCTCAAGGCCTGGTTTCGGGGTGCAGGGCACGAGGCGGTGACGCTCTTTGCAGTGATCCCCTCGGTCTCCCCTGCTCCTGGCTGCCCCTGGTCTCAGCTGCACCTGCACAGCAGCTCGTGAGACACCCAGGTCTGTGACACCCCTGTGACACCCGTTTGTGTGACACTTCTGTGTGACACCCCTGTCTGTGAGACACCCAGGTTTGTGTGACACCCCTGTGTGTGACTCCCAGGTCCGAGATATTCAGGTCTGTGTGACACCTGTGTCTGTGTGACACCCCTGTCTGTGTGACACCCCTGTGTGTGGTACCCAGGTCTGTGAGACACCCAGGTCTGTGTGATACTCCTGTCTGTGTGACACCCAGCTCTGCAAGACACCCATGACTGTGACACCCATGTCTGTATGACTCCCATGTCTATGTGACACCCATGTCTGTGTGACACCCCGGTCTGTGTGACATCCCTGTCAGTGACACCCAGGTCTGTGTGACATCCCTGTCTGTGTGACACCCCTGTCTGTGTGACACAAACGTCTGACATCGATTTGCTTTGCACTGTCACCCATCAATCTGGCACGTTCACTCCGCAGCAGAGCAGACGTGGCAATGTCTAAACAGGAACTGTATTAAAAACATCAAACTCCAGCAGAATCCTTTTCCCCACAATTACACACCCAGGAAGACTTCAGATTTCCAGCTTTCCATTTCCATTTCCATACAAAAGCTGAAGCCTGAGCCTGTGGTGTGCTGGGTGAGAGGGGCTGTAATTTCTCTTTCCCTCTTGTCCACATTCAGCTGATCCTTGTTTCAGCCCCATTTACAGACGTTCTCCACTCCCCTGACTCCTTCCAGACCTGCTGGGAATGCAGGGCTGGGGAGATTCAGGGACATTGACCTCTTGACTAATATGCTTCATGCAATCTGTGCCTAAAATCTGAGGTAAGGGATTGCATTATCACTGCCCAGCATTCCCTGCCAATATTCCCTGAGCTCCCAGCAGACACAGCGGTGTTTCACCAGCTCCCTGTGCTCCTCATCCCAGCTCCTGGCTGTCCTGGTGCAGACAGCAGAGATTCAGGGAGCAGTGGTTTTGTAACGAAGCTGATTTCAGCTCAAACTGCCAAGGAAATGGGCATTTTCACTTTCTCCCTGCTCCTGTCCCTACCTTTTGTCCTTCTGCTGGCATGAGCATCAGCCAAGCCGGGGAACTGATCCAGCTGGAAACTGCCTGCTTGTCTTTTCCCTTTCTGCCGGGTTAGTTTTCAGAAGGATCAGATTCCTAATCTGGCAGATCGCTCGAGAGCTGATTTTGGCACCGGAGCGAACACATGACCCAACAGCAGGGACTGGGATCAGCTGAAACCGAGCCTAAACCCCCGTCCACAGAGAGCCCCCACGGCCCACCCTGTGCCCACCCAGGCAAAGATCCTGCACAGGAGGCTTTTCCCAGGTTGTTCTGCTTCCAGAGGGAACAGGAATTTCTGGGTACTGGTGACACGCGACCTCCCCGCTCTCCCTGCTCCACTTGCTCATCCTTTGCCACCTTAGAAAAAGCCCAGGGCTCCACTCCAGCCTTCCAGGGTGTCTTTCTTCAAGCAGCACCACCAGCCAGGGATTTCTGTGCTCATGGGCACTCGTGTATCACCACAGACACGGGTGAGATGTGCATGTGCACACCCCGGGCAGATGCACACGAGCACAGACCTAAAATACCCCCGAAATGTTCTGGTTCCCACAGGCTGCAGGAATGGGCCGTGCTGCTGAGAGCCATTCCTGCCAAGCACGGGGTGTTTCTATGGCTACACCTTCCCTGGATTTCTGCTTTCAGCACCAGTCACCCTGTCTGTCTGTCTGTCCCTCACACACACGAACCAAACATCCCTTCTCTGCTTGCTCAGCCCCCCTCAACTCAAATAACCCCTCTGCTCTTCCTCCCACGCACAGCGTGGATCTTTCTTGGGACCCAGCAGAAGAGGGGGAAAAGATTCTGATCCAAACTGACCCCAAATGCCAGCAAACCCCACAGCAACCTCCTGAACTCTGCCCTTATTTACAGCAAAGCTGGTCCTGGCCACGTTTGCTGGAGATCTCTCGGGTTCCTCGTGGTGGCACAGAACCATCAACAGGCAGACCCCACAGCTGCTCCCAAAACTCTGGAGAACCGGCCTGCTGAGGAGGAATGAGGAAGGAAATCTCTCCCAGGAGGGCTGGAATCAGGAGCCACATGCAGAGGGGGTCAGCAGTGCCCCAAGGTGACTCCGAGCAGAGTGGAAGGAAGGGCTGGGCTGCATGCTGGGGAAATGCTGATGGCTGGGAGCAGCTCCTGTCAAGCTGAATAAATCCCCTGCCCTCCGTTCCGAAGCACAATGGCACATGAATGACTAAGCAATCCTGATAACAATTCCATAGACAAATGTCAGCCTGCTTTGATTAAACATTACTTGTGGAGCTGTTTCAGGGCGGCTAAAGACACATCAGCCTGTCTGTCTCACCCCAGCCACCCAGCCAGGGCACACAGACATTTATTTCACAACAGCTACAACTGATTTTTTTTTTTTTTCAAAGCAATTGGAACTCCTGTAACATCTGAACTAAGTCTAGATTTGTGCAAGCAGAGCTGGGAAAATAAAAAAAAGCCAAATGGCCTGTCTCTATTTTAAGAGCTGAGTTTCACTGTCACTTCTCCCTTGCTCCATCAGTTATCCCTTTGCACAGTAATGACACGGTCCAGTTTGGAGGTACAGGTGGAACAGAGCCGTGTAATTATCACATTGCCACACATATTCCTGAGTATTTGCAGCACTGAAATGACCCGGGGTTAGTCCAGAAAAACAGCTCAGTTTGGGAATGTGGCTGAAACACTCACCCAGGCTTTTACACGCTGCAGGTCTAACCCAATTTTAATTATTCCTGTGCTGTGGGCCAGCCCTTTACTAGACAATAACTCCTCCTGTCATTTTTGCAGAGCACATTTACATGAGGAGCTTTTTCCCTTTTTGAAGCCTGCACCTTGCCAGCCCCCCCAAAGGCAGCTTGGAGCGCTGAGAGGAACAACCTCGCCCTCGCATGTGGGCTGCTCCCCTCGGCTCCAGCCGCTTGTGAAATGAGCTGCTCAGCGCTGCATCCGTAATGGGCACTGCAGTGCAGATGGCAGGAGCAGAGTCACAACTCGGCTGTGCCTCCGCCAGGAGCCCCGGCTGATGCAGCACAGCAGCTCTGGGAAGTGAGGAGAGAGAGAGGCGGCTCCTCCCGAGGCATTTTCACCTTCCTGTCCGGGTTTGTTGTAGCAAAACCACGGAACGATGGCCAGAAGATCCTGAGTGAGACCCTCTGCACTGCAGGCTGGGGATTGAGGGCTCTGTGGTCAGTGCTGGGCTGTGTTTCAGTGATGCTCATTGCCCTGGAGTTGGAGAACACCAGAATCTCCCACCCCTCTGCTGAACCATCTCTCGGTCACTGAGAAGGAAAAGAGACTCTTGCAACACCCTCGGTCCCCACCAGTCCCAGGGGCCTCCCTGCTGCGCTTGGCCTCAGCCTGGAACAGTGAGTGAGGACGGAATTTCTCTAATTTCACTCTCAGCAAAGTCCCCTGGCTGCTTCCCTTTCTCCTGGAGCCCGTGGGAGCGATCTGCCCTGGTACACCCAGAACCACATTTACAAAGGTGACTCCGTGAGCTGGGGCTGCTCCTGCAGCTGTGACAAGGGGCAGATGCTGCATCCTGCAGGCAGAGGCCTCCGAGGAGAATCCACACCAGGAACACACAAAAATTCCCGGGGACAGTGGCCACACGTTTGCAGACACACAGCAAATAACTAAAACTCAGCAGAGCCCTGCTTCCCCGGGCTGCAAAGGGGAATTCTCAGCTGATCTTTGCAGCTCCCCTTCGACAGCACAGAGCCACTTGCACAACCACTAGGCCGGCCCTGGCAGCTTTGCCGCTCTCAGTATTCTCCCAGAGTTGCCCCTGATTTGCTTTATTAGCGAAACCTGCTCAAAGGGATTTGTGTGCATGCTCAGCTTGATTTGTGAACTCCAACAGGAGGGGCAGCCAGTAAAATTAATGAGGTTCTGGGCAAACGAGCGCCCGTGCAGCCCCACAGACATAAAGCATTAACTGACTGTCTAATTAACAAAGGCCACGTGCCCGATTAAGCACGCGAACGCCGCCGCTCTGCGCGCACACTGACACACATTAATGGCTCGGCGAGGATGCATTTGCAAGTGTCTGCCTGGCAAGCTGATGGAGCACGCAGGCTGCTTCCATAAACACTTGTCAGGATGCAGGATGTGCGTCCGTGGAATAATCTGCCGCCCGATTTCTGTAGCAAGCACCGATTCCTTCTGGGAAGCAGCACAGCAGCTCCCGTGCGGGCACTGCGTGAAAGGTTCCTTCCAGAAGGGGACAAACCAAGGACAAAGTGGCCTCGGGAAAGGAGTTGGAGCTGGGTTTTGGTGGTTTTGTCCTGCGAGTGAAGGGCTGCTCTCATGTCACAGGGGCTGTGCTGGCTGATAAGGGGTCAGGGGCACAGGGCCCTGTTCCCAACTCTGCTGTGTCCTTATCACACAACACCCTCTGGCTCCTCATCTCCCTCCTGATTAAAGCTCAGGGTTTGTTTGGTTTTTTTAATTCACCACTGTTTTTTTTTAATTCACCACCATAATTTTTAGGGTTTTTTTTAAAAGAGAGAAAACCAGTCTAAAATATCCAACAAAGGAGCCAGAAACAGCCGTGTCTAGGAGGGGGTTACAGTCCAGGATACCTGTTCTCCATCAGCTGACAGAACCCAATTAGTGCTGCCAGATCACATTTTGGGACACGGATGTGAGCTGGGGAGGCTAGCAAGGCAAAATTCTGCAAAGCTCCTGGCAATTTCTGGTGCCAGAGGAGAAATTTTTGGCGCCAGTTCCTGTTGTGGAGCAGGGTCAGGCCAGCAGCCGACCCCCAGAGGGAATTCCTGGGAATACCACAGAGGCCAGGAGTGCAGGGGAGGATCCTGGGCTGTGAGGGGATTGAACTTCTCCTCACTCAGAGGACCAGGACCAGACCCTGCAGCAGGAATTGCACACCTGAGCACTCACTGAGGGCTGCTGGATTCACAGAGCTGCAGCTCAGGGTGTCCCTCAAACCCCAACTCAGCCCCACTCCCCCTAAATTCTCCAAACCTCCCATTTCCCCAAGGCTCCTGGGAGGCCACGGGGGCTGTTGGGATAACTGGTTATGCCTGGGATGTGTTTCCTTGCTGCTGGAAGGTTTCCAAAGGCATTTCAGGTGCTGGTGAGACCTTCCAGCACATCCATTTAGAGCCTGCAGTTTCCCTTCCTTCCTGCATTATTTACCACACAACGCCGAGCTGCTTGAAAGAAAGACTGTTCCGAGCTATTTTCTGAATCATCCTTCCCTCCCTTCGCCGCCTCGTGTAACAATCTCTCCAAAGTCTATTTTGGGAGTGGCATTTTGCAGCAGAGGGTTGTTTTGTTTGCTTTCTCCAACTGCTCTGGTGCAGATGCAGAAAGTTGGGTCATTTTTGGGAAGCTGCTGGCGAGGACAGGGCTGCAGATCCCATGTGCTGGGGCCTCACCTCGCTGTCCTCCCTGGGATGGGGAGGCTCAGCATGACAGGAGCAAGGCTGTGCCCATTAATCTGCTCCTGATGAGCAGAGCTGCAGGCAAGGGCTTTTTGCAGAGCTGTGTGAGGATGGCAGCTCCTATTGATTTCTCAGAGCCAAGTGCCCGATAAAGGTTTGGATTCCTGGATTATCCTGGCACTGAGCAGAGCATCTCGGCAGTCTGGTGAAAAAGAGGGTGGACATTGCCAGCAGCCGGGTTACAGAACAAAAATAACACAAGAGGGGGTATATTTTGAGCTGAGCAAAGCGGAAAATGCTTTTTTTTCCCCCAGAAACCTTGAAAAATACCCCAAAACCGAAGACACATTTTGCATCGGGGGACTACACTTAATTTGCTACCTCAGCTCAGTTTCTTGGCCACCCAGCATTCATTTGAGATGAATATTTGCAATTCAGCTGCCCTGCTCTTACCCTGAGAGGTCTGACCGGGAAGTGGCTGCAGTTCCACACCGCAGGTTCAAAGCCAGAGCGCTGCGCTTGCTTCAGCAGCTTTTGGCCGAGTCCAGTGCAGCTCCCAGCTTTGAAGCGTAATTGCCCAACTGGAGCAGAGACTCTGCTCTCCAGAGGCCAAGAGGAGAGAGGGAGAGAGCAGGGAGGCGGGAGGACAGCTGAGAATAGCACATTTCAGATGTGGGATTGATGCCTTAAGATTTAGGTTTTATATTTTTCAGCCCCTGCACTGCTTTAGTGGAACTCTCAAACTCCCCACGGGCTGGGAGCTCCTGTTCTCCCATCCTGCTCAGACACAACAAATCCTCTCCAGGCTGCACTCAAGGACACCTCGTTGGCCCAGGCCCCCAAAGATGGAAACGGAGCCTCTGAAAGGGGGGACAGACTTGGGCTCAATTCCATCATCCCCTGCAATTGTCATTGGAGAATGAACCCTGATCTGGGAATGGATCCAAACTGATCCAAGTGGAGCAAACTCGTGCCCCGGGGTCCAGCTTGGGTGTGGCCTCTCCCGGAGAGGCTCTGAGTGCCCGAGGTGTCCCTATTGAAGGCCCTGCAATAAATCCCCATTTTATTCTCTGAATCCTGTCTGGCCTCTGCTCTTGGTAACCTCAGATAAGGCATCAGGATGCAGATATTTCCTTTTTTCAAGGCCTATTTCTGGAGGACTGGACAGCGACGACAAGGAAAATCTGAAATGAGAGCTCTCACTAGAAAGCTCTCACACACCCAGCCACCACGGCAGGCAAGAGCTGGGGGACCTGTGTAATCACAGCCATAATGATTCCATAATTTCCCATCCAAACATAATTAGCCAAGGTACGTTCTTTGACAGCTAGAGATTTGCAAAATTAGGGTCAAGCGGGTTCATTTTTTTAATTGCTCTCGTTTCCCCCCTCCGTGTTGTTTCTTTTCGCTTCATAAGCTCCTCCCTGGGCCGAATTCATCCCTGGGGTAACCCCCTTGGAAAAAAATCCCCCACAAAGGTGATTCTTTGTGCCCTGGCAGCACGGGAGCGTGGCAGCAAAGAGCTCTGCCTGCGTGACTGGCCCGTCACGTGCTGGCACATCTGAAGGACTGCGTGTCCAAGAACCCAATTCCCTGGGAAAAAAAAAATTTACAAAAAAATCCAACTGTAGGCTGCTCTCTGCTTCATCCATTACTGCTGTCAACAGCAGCAGAGAGCAGGCAGGCAGCCTCATTCCAGCAAGATTCGGGTGGCAGCAGGGGGTGCAGGGGGCTGCTGGAATGCGCAGCCAGGTTCCATCACCTGCTTGGATCCCAAACCAGCCAGGATGGGAAGATTTCAGCGTCCAGACATCCCATGAATGGTCTCTGTCAGTGATGCTGCCTTGGTTTGGGCACATCAGACATTGCTGATGCATTTGCTCGCTCTGTGTTTAAGGGATGACTCTGATTTATCTGTAGTAGTGCCTGTAACTGCTCAAAACATTCACCACCGACACTGAGGGAGAAATTCCTCCCTGTGAGGGTGGCAGGCCCTGGCACAGGGTGCCCAGAGAAGCTGTGGCTGCCCCTGGATCCCTGGCAGTGTCCCAGGCCGGGTTGGAGCACCCTGCGACAGTGGAAGTGTCCCTGCCCATGGCAGAGGGACTGGATGAACTCTGAGTCCCTTCCATCCCAAACCATTCCATGATTCTGTGATTATTTTATCCCAGCTCTGTGCAAGCAGCTCCCTGGGCAGGAGCCACAGCCCAGGCTGGGCCCAGTGGAGCTCAAGTTCCTGGCCAGGAGTGCAGTTGCTTTTTTACATAAAAACAGCCAAGCAGAACAAAGCCAAGAGCCCCAGAACAGCAGAAAAAACCCCAAATCCATGTCTGGCCAGCTGTGCTTGTACACCCAGGCTGTCAAACGCAACAGCTGGAGATTCACGTGGGCACAAATGGGGTGCACACAGCCCCAGGTACAAATTCTCTGTGCCCTTCACCACACAACAGCCCTGCAGTGGTTTCATTGTGCCCTGTGCGCTGGGGTGGCCCTGCTGGAGCAGAGAGGTGGCACCAGGGACCCACCATGGTCCCCTCCAGCCTGGGAATCTCTCACAGAGGTTTTCTCAGTCTGAACCAACAGGAGCAGCTCCCAGAGGCTCGGTACCATCAGCCCCAGGAGCCCACAGGCAGCAGTGCCAGGCTGAGATCATTCCCTGCTCCATTAACACCAGCGAGGAGCCATCCAGTGCCATCCCACTTCAGAGGGCAGCACAGTAAACTCCATTAAAATGGAATTTAGGATACCAGGGAAGAAGCTGAAAAGGCAATATTCAGCCTGCCAGCAAAGGCAACAGATTCTGGGGGAAAAAAAAAAATTAAAAAATCTCATTTTAGCATCTGCATCCCCAGTGAGGACACCTGAAGTCTGCACATATGGCTGCTCCTCCGGGACAGCCCTGCCTGCTCGGGGGGGGCAAATCCCAGTGTCTGCATCTGATTTTCCACGCTGGGATGCACCAGGCAGGGCTGGTGAGGGGCTGAGGCTCCCCCAGAGCTGCAGGGGGGCACAGCGCAGTGCTCAAGCTGGCATTTACCCCTCCCAGCTGCTGCCAGGCAGGGACAGGAGGGGTTTGCTGTGCAGGACGATGGTGGCCTGTGGCACTCAGCCAAGCAGCCCAAGGTCAGCTTTCCATACATTTAGGGCTCCTTTGGTATCTCTCTTCCTCTGCTGCAGTGCTGGGGGGAAGGAGGGAAGTCAGAAAGGAGGGGAATCCTCTGGGTAAGGAGGGAGGTGGGAAAGGAGGGGAATCCTCTGGGGAAGGAGGGAGGTGGGAAAGGAGGGGAATCCTCCAATCCTGCCATGCTCGGGCTCTGCACAGCCCCAGTGACACCAGGGCTCACGTGCCCAGATGGCAGCTGGGGATCAGATGCTTCAGGTGCAATCAAAGAGGAAATGTCATGTTGTTATTGTCACTCATCTTCCTGTCATAACACCATTTATCTGCACTGATCCCACCCCAGGTGCACTCGGCTGGGGTGGGTGCACTGAAATCCACTCAGCAAAGGAAAAAGGATCTCTGAGATATTTTCATCTCTGAGATATTCTCCTCTCCGAGGTGTTCTCCTCTCCAAGATGTTCTCCTCTCCATGTGTGCTGCAAAGCCAGAAAATATTTTCTTGTCCATGTAGAGTAACTGTGCTGAAGTTCATCATATTAATTTCCAGAACTGTCCACTCATCATTTGGAAATTTTCTAAGGATCCACAATTAACAGCTCTTGTGATTTCCAGTGGCGCAAATGAAACCAGAACCTGGCTTAATTTTAATGCAGAGAGCAGAGGAGGATCAAGAAAAGCTTGGCACGTCTCTGCCTTCCTGGAAAAGCTCTGTGAGGTTGACTGTTTCCAGGTTTGGGGACATTTTGGAGGGGATATTGCTTCAAGTGACAGCTTTCCATTTTACACACACTCAGTATTGCCAAAGCAGAACCTGAATGAATACAGAGGTTCCTGTTTGCTCATTTTAAACTCTGCATTAAGCAGCATCCCCCAATATCTGTGACTGCCCATTGTGCACCTGATAAAACTGATAAAATTACTGGTAAAATTACTGATAAAATCAGCTCTCAGACTCCAAGTTTCTGTCTCAGTCTGCGATGACCTCATGCAGTGACCATGAAGGAGACCTAGAAATTGTCTCCCTGAGAGCCATGCTGAGTTCTCTGCATTTTAACAATGGAAAACATAAATACTGCAGGAAGTACTGGAAAAAACAGCCCCTTGTTACTCCAGAAAAGGGAAAAAAAATACTTTAAAATGCAAATTTGCTTTATGTACTTTTGAACTGGAATATCCTCACCTTCAAATCCACCCTCCCTCCTTCCCCAAGCTTCAGCGGGGATTAATAGTCCTGTGTGCCAAGAGAGTTCAAACACTATTTTTAATCACATCTTACAACCACACTGTCCCAAATGCTTTGCATGACAAAGCAACCGAGGCAGCGAAATGAGAGAGAGCCGGGGAGAAATCCGTGCTTGGGCTCCAGAGCTCTCTCAGGAAAGAGGGATCTCAAAAGGCGGAGAGGAAACGGGGCTGGAGCAGAGCTGGAGCAGAGCTGGGGAGCCTGAGAGGTGGAGGGAATGTTTGGGGAGATGGATTGAGCTGCGGGAGCTCGGGCTGGGACAGCGGGAGGGCACTCAAGGACACTGCAGAGCTCCGGGCTGGCGCTGAACTTTCTGTTCCCGGCTGCCTGGTTTGGAGAGCGGCCTGGGGATGCCTCTCCTTGGGAATTTTCCTGCTGGGAAGAGGTCACGGAGCTGCCCAGGCCGTGCTCCTGCTGCGGGGTGGCAGTGGCACTGTGACACTCAGCTCTGCGTGGCACTGCCAGGTCCTGCTGGGGCCAGGCGGCAGAGCTGGGGAGCCTGAGAGGCCCAGGGACCCTCAGGGTTTCCAGCTCCAGAGACCCTGAAATCTGTTCCCAGCCCTGTTCCCTGTGTTGCTCAATTCTCCGCGCTGGGATTTGGATCTGGGTAAGGCTCAGCCAAAAAAGAAGCCTTGAACGCTTCACCCAGATCTGTTTTCAGGGATCCCAGAGGTCATCACCAAAGTGAGTAAACATTAACACACTCCATTCTGAGGCAGCGTGCACAGTCAGTGTGTCAGACCCAGGAAGATCCCTCTTTTCCAGCGCTCAGGGAGGTGGGCACAGGCTGGAGCAGAGAGGAGGTGGAGGCACAACAAGCCTGGGGTGCCCTGTGACCCCCCCAGGCACTGAACCAGAGCTCAGTCTGGGACAAACATCAAAATTGGACTTCAAGGTCCAGCCACAGCTGAATAACAGAAATACAACTGGTTTGCCTCCCGCCAACCCCAGCAAGGAGGCATCAAACCCAATTAATGAGATTTATAATATTTTAACCCTGAGAGTCCCTAAAACGATGCCTCTGGCAGGGGAGCCAGTACCCACCCGTGATTGCCATGGCAGCAGAGGGAAAGGTCCTGTCCTAAAACCTCAATGCCCCCCTCCAGGAGCTCTGCCTGCCTCCTCAGGGCCCCAGATGGGAACCTTGGAGGGAGGATCCAGGCTCAGCACTTCCTGCAGCTCTTTTCTGTGTTTTCCATGCAGGAGAGGTTTTTTTTGCTGTGTTGATTTTGCAGAAAGGAGCTGAGAGTTCCTTGGCAGAGGGCAGGGGGTGTCTCTGGGTCAGTCAGCAGTGACCCGAGCTCGGGAGGGCGCAAGGGAGGACAATGACACTTCTGTGCTGCTCGTCACCTGACTGGAACCAACCTGGCATTAACCTCACCCGTCCGTGGGGCAGACAAGTGCCAGGACACAGACAGGGCGAGGGATGTTGGCGGTGGAAATGTCAGAGCAGCTCTGGACACACAAAGGGCGGCTGCTCCCACCCAGCACAAACCAAACCCTGCCCGAGGGGTTCTGCTGCTTCTCCCCCTGCGCCACACATGGCCCTGAGCAAATCCTGCTCCTCAGCCTCGCTGAACTCCCCTCAAATGATAAATCTGCCTCTAAAAAAAGGTTTCAGGCTGAGGGAGAAGGATTTTGAGAGCGCCACGCTCAGATAAACAACCTGTGCTGGACCCTGACTGGAACACCTCCTGGGCACCCTCACGGTAATTATTATATGAGAAATAGTTTAATGTGAGATGAAATTCCTGCATCCTTTGCACTCCACAGACAAAGTACGAGGCAGGCAAGGAAACAGAGGAGCTTTATCATTTTCTCATGTTCACACACGACTGCCACTGCTGCTCAGCTCTTAACCAGCACAACACAAACCAGTCAGAATTCCCTGTACCCCCAGTTCTTCCATGAGCTTCTCAATGCAAGGAATGGAGGATTGGGCACCATCACACACGGCCGGTGTCCTTCCCCTGCTCTCTGCTGGCTGGGGACCCCTGGGCAGGCTCACACGGAGCCCTGGTGCTGCGCTGGAGCAGATATTGCTGCTCACAAACACAGGCTGCACACACTGCTTTGTTTTTGCGGGGTTGCTAGGGAGCTCTGTTACTATTATTGATTTCTGTAAGGCCTCTGAACCACTTATCAAAACAAGTTATTCCACACGCACCGCAAGGAATGAAGCCCGGTCCCCACAGCTCCCTGCCCTTCATCCCTGAACTTTAATTCCCAGTGCAAAGGCCCCTCCCTCTCCCAAAAGCCGGGATCTCCCTCCCACATCCCTCTGGTGCTTGGCAGAGCCACAGGGAGCAGCAGCAAGAGCTGGGTCACAACTCCAAACTTGTTTATTGGCTGGCTGGGAGCTGCGAACAGTGGCTGATTGCTAAATTTGGCCTATTTCGCTCTCACTGGGGGATTAATGTTGGACTTTCTCTGCTATCCAGTCTGCATAAAATCTGTAAGAACTCGTTCTCTCTACAGCGTGATGGATTGAGCTGAAAATTGGCCAGAAGCTTTTTCTGGGAGGAAAAAGGGGCAGTGGGTGGGCAGGAAGTCAAGCTGCACAGGCTGGAAGCACAGACAATGAGGAACTACCTCAATTTTGCAACCAAATAACACCGGGAATAAACCAGAGCACCTCATTAAGTCCCAGATACTCAGTGTCATATTTGTAGCTGCCTCTGATAACGACTCTTCTGACACAGACCATTTACTGAACACACCTTCGACCTGACAAGCGTGGCTGTCAGAACGCTGAGGCGATGAATATTCACACATCAGCGTGTTGCAAGTTTAATGACACAGACACCATTAAAACACCGGGGTCCAGAGTGCAAAAGCAAATGGAAAAGGCCCAAGAAACCCAAGCCTTGAGGTGGCCACACGTTAATGGCAGCTTTGCACCTTTTCTACCAGACAGCAGACACAAGCAGCCTTCACTTTCCTGAGTTTTCCTTTTTAAAGGACCTTTTTTGGGGGAAAATTTCTCATGGTTGCTAACAAACACTGAGCTGCACCAGCCTTAGCAACGTAGGGAGAGTGTAGGTGTGAGCACCTGTGAACACGCTGTGACTGTGGCTTGGGGTGAGTTTGTGTGTTCGTGTGTGTGTGAGTGTGTTCCTGAGTGTCCTGACAGGGATTTCTGCCCAGGGATGGTGCATTTGGATGCACAGGATCCACTCCTCTGGTCACCTTTGCAATACAGATGTGAGTGAACGTGGAAGGCAGCGCTGCCAGGAGGACGCAGGATTCTGTGAGCACCCGTCACACCTCACACGCTGCTGGAGGTGGGCAGGGACCTCTGGACATTGTTTGTCCAGGCAGGGCCACCCCAAGCCAGGTGCCCAAGACCATGTCCAGACAGCTTTTCAGGATCTCCAAGGTTGAAGAGTCTGTAAAATCCTCAGGCAGCTGTCCCAGCGCTCTGCAGTGTTCAGACAGGCCCTGGTGTGTCTTATTGTGACTTCATTCCCTCTTCTCCTGTCACCGGGCACCCTGCAAGGAGCCTGGCTCTGTCTGCTTTGC
>VYZT01018461.1:0-14453 GCA_013400735.1 Pomatostomus ruficeps | reverse complement strand
CTGTCTTTCGTGGGAGGGACCCCACGGCAAAAGCAGAGGAAAAAACTCCTCTCCCTAAGCAGGGGAAGAAGATCTTAGAAACGGACTGACCTGAACCCCTATACCCTGCCCCCCTTGCACTGTTGGTGGGAGGGAGGGAGGGGTGGGGAGTGGAAAGAAGGGTGTCTTTTAAAGGTTTAATTTATTTCTCATATCCTCCTTCTAACTCTGGTAGTAATAAATTTTCACTTTTGCAACTTTTAAGCTGAGCCTGGTTTGTCCTTGGAGCGTTTTCTCCCGGTTCCTTATCTCAACTCATAGACCTCTGAGTTAATTCCCTCGGTTTTTTCCCCTCTCCTTCCCTCATCTGCCCAGCTGTGGCAGGGGAGGGAACGAGTGAGTGGCTGCCGTGGGTGCCTGGCACTTAGCCAGGATCAAAACCACGACAAAAAGCTTAAAGAAAAAACCAAGAGCAATGTAAAGAAACATCTTTGCATTCACCACAACAAGTAAAGAGGTGTCTTAACTCCTCCTTAACTCTTCTAAAATGACAGGAGACTTGAAAAAAGTGGCAAGAATAACAAGACTTCAGAACAACAAAGATAAAAACAGATTTGTGCTTGTAAATTGACAAAAACAACTTGCCAAAGTTTATGTAATAGTCAATAACCACGGATATCAAGGCAAGCATCTTAAATACCTAACAACATTAATTATTAGTAGCTATTGAATTCAGAAACATAGCAGGTCATGAGAATTACATTTTTGTCCTCTCAGGTACTGCTTAATTCTGATAAACACAAAGAAGAACCAATTTAAAGACAACTATGCAAATCTCCTACAGGAGAGCCTCCAGATGTATGATATTAACCTCTACAAGAAGTAAGTAAATGAGCACTGGAAGTAATTTTGGGGTCAGAAAGAGAGTAAGATTAAGAAAAGATTTAATAAGAAAGTGTGGAAAGCCTCGGAGAAAACATCTGTGGCTAATACAGTGAAATTCTGTCAGCCTTGATGGGTTATCAGTGAAGAAGACATGAGGTACATTCTCTGCGGATATGAATTTCCCTCTCTTAGGATTTTGCAAACTGTTTAACTACCTACTTTTTTCTGTATGTTTTAGAGACCTCCTGCTGTTACCACTATTTTGCCTGAAACAGGTCAGGGTCTCTTAGAAGCACCTTTCTCTGTGTTTTTGCTGTGAAACCAAGAAATAGTATCTTACCATGCATTATTAATATTCACAAGAAATACAGTCTTAGAGGAAAGTAATGCAGTGAAATTATGAGAGCAGAAAGGGACCTTTCCAGTGCACAGTTTCAGCATGCCTGGAACCCACCATGCTAAACACGCTCTTCTAACATAAGGGGACTTCTGGTACGACTCCTTGCTACCTCCACTGCTGGTTATGGTGGCAAACCACTGGCTTTCATCCCCTTCAGTTCTCCTCCAGGCTAAAATCCTCACTACGTCTTCCTGCTTCTCCATAGCCTGATGCCTAGAAAATTTACAGCAGTATGTCATCATTTTTACACAATCATTTACTTAACCCCCAGTTTTCATGCTCCTGGCTGCCACAGTCTGTTTTGAGGGGCAGTTTATCTGGACACCTTCAGTTTGGCACTGTCTTTGCAAGTAGCTATATCTAATGACTAGCTATTAGGCACTGTGTGCTTACCAACCCAAAAAGGTCTTTTCAGGTGGGGAGGGATTCATCCTCCGCAGCTGACTGGAAGGGCTCCCAGGTGTTGTAGATCTGCTGTTCCCCACCAGCTCCATTGGGAATGATAACAATGATGACTCAACTCGATGACAGATTCCTGGGCTAACTCTTGACCAAACTTCTTGGTTTTTTCCTTTTAGATTTTACACCTTTTCCTGTTGTGTTTTCCTCTTGAATGCTTCAGCTGCTAACAATCCTGCCTCAACAATGTTACTTTTATCTCTAAGTTTACCTTTGTGACCTTTCTGCATAATTTCTGACAGGTCTTCCTCAGCAGCATGAGCAAAGGTTATGCAGTGGGGCTGTAGGAGAACTAGGACTTAGAACATGTGACACAGGTGTAGGACCCCTGGGTTTGTCTGGGTGCACAGGTTGCATAGTCCTTGCTATTCTTAGCCAACCTTTGCATGCTCATTCCCACATCCCTAGGAAAAGATTCTGTCTCTTCCAGGGTTGACCTCAAACCCAATGCAGACTGAACAGAGTGTAGCTCCCCACACATTACCAGGTCCAGCTCAGGGTCAATCATCTGAGACGTCAAAGTCCTAACATAATAAGAATTTTTAAAACAAAGTGAGATCTATTGTTAGTTCTGGGGCAAAGATTGTGTCTTTTAAGGCTCAGATTCTTAGTGAGGGAGCTTTGATGTGATATTCAAAGCTTTTTTTTTGTTGTTCACAGCCCACTGTACCAAGGGACCAAAGTGCAGCCAGAGAGCTGACACGATGTAGGAAACATGGCAAGCCCTTAGCAGTATGATACTTCACAGCTGGTGTTTGGTACAGCCATTTGCTTGATCAGCTGTGACAGAACACGTTGCTGGCCAGATGCTGCCTTCTTCTGCAAGACAGTGGGGACAGGGTTGGTAAGCTTCTTCTCTGTCCTAACAGAGATTTATACAATTCAGAGGTCTTAACATGCATGACCATTCATTCTCTTCAGTGGTCACAGGGCTTCATTTTTTCATGCCTGGCCAGGAGAGGAGAGTCTGCACATTAATCACCGACTCAGGTGTTATTTTAGGTAGGCATGATGGAGGGTTATAATGCATAATGTAGCAAAGCTGCATTTTCCAGGCTTGGGTATAGTGTTGGAAAACTGGTTTGAAACAAAGGAATCACCTAAGCACTTCTATTATAACCCAACTGAGAGAGAAGGAATGCGCAACCATCGGTCACTCTGGTTACTTTTCGTTCAAGTGCACAGACAGTGATGATACCTTTTGACTACCAGCTGTGATAAAATCAAGCCACAGAATATGCCATCACCACCACCTGAAGTTTATAATATCAAGGAATAGGACTCATATTGTATCAAATTTATCCAATATATTTATCAAATATTTTCTCTGAGGCATTTGCAACTCCAAAACTCTAGCTAATGACCTTAGAAATATCAAGTCTTGTTGCACAAGTGTTAAGCATCTTGGAAGATATTGGGTTGGAGGTGGGCACCCAAGGTTTTTCACTAGAAAATAAAACATATTTTTTATGACAGGCCCTGCATAAATAGCATTTTCATCTGAGGGAAAATACAAAACAGTTTAAACTGCTAAACAAAAGCCACATATAATTTTCATTCTGTGTTTTGGAATGAAAGAAGTTAATAATACAGAATGCTAGGGTATTTCATTGTAATCTAAAACTTTACCACTGCGCCTACTTCAACAGAAAAGATTCACAACAGTTTCTTGCAAGAACCACTAGTGTTCCTTTTTAAGATGTCTGTACTGGTAAGCTGAAAGTGCAATTACAAGACAACACATAATGTATACGACATAGTGGTATTAATAAAAAGTTTGAGAATTTGCACAAGTTACCTAAAAGACTCATCAGCCTGGATGTACAATGACAATAAATATACCATTAAATACCCCATGAAGATATCCAGAGGGAGCACTTGAAGCACATATCACTGTTACCGTGAAATGATCAAAATGAAGGGCCAAAGTTAATGCCGTGATATCTAGCTAGTTCAGACTTTTGGAGCTTTTACACTGATTAGCAAAAATTAGGTATCCCTACTCCGTTTCCCCGAGATAGTTCAGTGAGAATTTTTTTGCTGGCAAATTTGGTTTTGCCAGACATGCTATATCTGACAGCAGTGTAAAACAATGGGCTTATCGCTTGAAGGACATTATTTTAGGCTTCTTAAAGCTATATATGTGACTACCTATAGGATAGTGAGTCCATGGTAATTCCCAATTCAGAATAAAACATGTTAAAACAATAAACCAATACCAAGGTTATTGGTCTTTCTGTCTGGGGTGACAGAGAAGAATAGCCAGCTACTGAGTTCTCATCATGTCTTCTGGGGTCTTCTTAGGTTAGTGATGACATGCTGGGTTTGGATATGCTTTCCTGTACTCCTTAGAAAGGGAATGCAGTTCAAATTCCTTCTCCATCAAGTCTAAGGACTTAGTGTTTCTTGTTTCTGATCTGGTTATCCTGAGAAGCTGTACATAGATGCATTGAGATCCTGAAGACCTGCTGATATTGGTGTCATCAATACATGCCAGGTTTCTGTTGTTCTTTCTGGTGCTTCTGCATTTCCATTCACTATGCACTCATATCAGTCTTCATGGTTCTTTATAATTCCTTTCCCAGATAATATAATCACAAAATTATATCAATGAATCATGTGCTGACAGCTCCTGACACTTTGCTAAACAAAAACAAAACACCTGCACAGTAAGAAAACAATGTCATAGTTACTGAAGAATTGCAGGATGGAAAAAAGACAAATTTGGGTTAAAAAGGACCTATCAGTATTGTAGGAGCTGCCACCACCTCCTGAAAACAACACTGTTCACCTCTGGGATAAGAAACTAGTCACCAGCATCTGTTTTCCAGGAGATTGGCCCAAGGCTTATGCAAGATTTGTTCTCAAGAGACAAATACGAGAGATGGACAAAAGTGTTTAGGGACTGGAGAAAAGGAAACACTGTGAAATGTGTGAGAAAAGGCCACAAATAGGGACTAATCACATCAAACTGGTCATGACACAAATGGGTATCTGGACCTGCCACCCTCAAAAGTAGTTATGCTAAGAGATCACAGACTTGTTCATGCAAGAGCAACTCAAAGATTAAATGCACATGGTCAGCATACTATTTGTTTGGCCGTATCTTAATTTAATTATAATGGCATGACATATTACTGCTATTTTTAATACTAATCATCAGCAGGAAAAGGAAAAGATGACCCTGGACAATACTTCTTTCAGAGACTGAGCTTTCCAGGTAGAATGTCTGTGAGAAGCACAGCAGAGCCCTTGAAGCTCCACACTGCCGACTGAGTCAAAGATGGACTAAGCCTGACCCCTGGCAGGATCCCCAGCACTGCACAGCCACAAAAGGAGGATAGTATGTGTTTCTTCAACAGGGCCTAGCTCTGAAACATTCTTGGTCATGCCTGCAAGCTGATAACCAGACATCTAAGCCCCCTGCAATTAGTGCTAGGTCACATTGGTGCATAATTCCATGCTGACATAGCCTTGTCCCTGCACTTCAGGAGGTGAGGAGAGGCCAGAGACCTGCTCTATGAGATCCTCAGAAGCTATGCAAGACTTGATTTCACAGGAAAAAGTTTGGGTGCAAACAAAGCAGCAACCTCTCTAGGTTAACCCACTCATTTCTTCCTGAAACACCAAACTGTATGCCTTTCTGTATTTAAGGACACTTTGCCTTGCTAAGAGGCAGAGCAGCTTGGCAGCCAGGAGACTCCTGTCTTATGTCAAAAATGCAGGTTTGAGTTCCTACTTTGTATCACGCCCAAGTAAATATGTGAAGCTGAATCTTTTGGGCACAAGGTGCTGCTCCATACAGTACACTATCATGTATGCACACTGGCATTTATGCACCTGGTTCCTGGGCTGTGATGAAAGCTATGTCCAGCTGATCCACACCTTGAGCTCAGCCAGAGTCTGGGGCCAGTTATCTCTCTTAAACAATTAATGGGCAGCTTGGTAACCATGGAGCAGTGTCAACTCGCAGAAGGTTCTGCACATGCCTGGTGGCAAGATTATAGACACTTACTCATTAAGAGATTGATGACAGTGGTACCTCATGGAGGTACACGTAAGACCTAAGTCCTCTTGATGAATTTGACCTATATTTGCCAGGGTTATGACTACAGTGCTTTCAGGTATGATAATTTGAATTGTCTACTGCTTTTTCATCAATTAATTGCTACTGCTAAATTGATAAAGCCATCAATACTTTATTTCAGATTCAGTTACTCATCTGATGTCACAACTGGAACACTGAAAACAACACTGAGTTCAGTTCAGTAATTCATAGAAAAAGTAAGCATATAGAAAAAGAAAGGTGCTATGCCAAATTTCCTTAAATGATCACAGGGAGGATTAAACAACATTTACTCTCTCATTACTCATCTCATCATAAGGCCTATTGCATCTAAAGGCTAGATAATATGCTTCTCTATAATACTGCTTCTTCAGGGAAGTATGACTTGCTGCATCTTATCAGCTTGGAAATGTCAGTTGGAGAAAGTGAACCAAATAAATCAAGAAGGTTCATTCTACTTCAGAATTATCCTGATCTCAGAGCAGATACTTTAAAAACTGTTAGGAAAAAAAATAGTAATAAATACATTCCACTTCCAGGAGTAAGTTACAATTCTAGTATCAGTTAAATGGGGGAAAATTTTGTATTGAACTTAACACATTAACTCCAGATGCAGACAAAGCACTAATCTCTCTGTTAGTCATTCACTAGGGTTTGTAACGCTAACAAGTAGTAACACTTTTCCTACCACAAACTGACATCAAGGGCTTATCATTCATCCTTCATGTAGACAGCATGACAATTGACACTCCACAGAGATGTTATGAATAAAGCCAAATACCATAGGATTATTAAATTGTCCAGGTAACTTTCCTCATCTTCCAAAGAGACATTTTTGCACACTATAACTTCCTACAATGTATTACTGTCACAATGACTTGCTCTTGAGGTTTTTAGTCCAGGCACAGAGAAAAAAGTGATCCTGAGCAAAGTGAAGGACTACAACGTGAAAAACTTTCAGTAACAGTCGTTGACCTTTCACTGTAGAAAACTGTCAGGGCAGTGAAACTAAGAATGAGGATTTTTTCAGTGGCCGCTAGGGTGCTACACAGCCTTTCATGTGTGTACTAATTCAAATCCTGCCTGGACAAATACTCTTCTTTCAGCCATACTCAGCTGACAATTACTCTGCTATAGTGAAATGATTGCCATCAGCTTTCTCCTGAAGATAATAAACAAACAAATAAAGAAACAAAGAAAAAGTTAACTCTTAGGCTCTCTCTTGTATTCTCCAATGTAACCCTAGCTCTGTGAGACTTCCCAAGACAGCCTCAGCATCAAAGTGCAAGGCACCTGTTCCAGTGGCAAAGAAAATTACAGAACTGATCAGAAATTGTTGCTTTGCAGCAATAAACTTAGAAGACTCCCATATGGCTTCACATCTTACCACTCACCAAAACTAATCTTAACGCACACCAAAACTAAGTTTTCTTCCCCAAAGTATATGAAGAATACAACTACTATCTGCAGCTCCAGCATAATCTTCTATCCATCCATCACCAGGTACCTAAATGTCAATTGGCCTTGACATAGCTTTCTTTTTAAATCAAAATCAAACCTTTTCACTCTATACCTACTGTTAAAATACCAGTCCATGCTCCTATCATCTCCCTCTTCGACTCATACAAACTTCTTTTTTATGGCCTGCCCCTGAGCTGCATAAATCTTTTCTGATGCATTGAAAATTATAAAATAAGCACGAAACAAAAGGACAAAATTTGTAAGGAAAGTAACGTCTAAACCAATCTGCATATAGCTATGGTGTTCCAAAAGATGCAGCCTAATGGATATAGGCTTCCTAATTGCCTGCAATCATGGATAAATATGAGGCTACTTTACTACAAGCTAGGAAGAGAAAGTGTGACTTATTATCTCAATTTGGACTGCAAATCATAAGAGAGTTGGAATAAATTTTGATTCACTCAGTGCTTGACACTTCCAGAAGATGACAGATACTGACAAAAGAAGACCCCAGAGACTATGAATATCAGCAATTAACACCACCTATTAAATATTTTCAAGATATTCTGCAATAGGAACAAATAGTCAATGGGTTTATAATTTAGTCAAAAGCATTAGAATGTAGATGCTCAGACAAAATTGGTTTCAAATTCAGTAAAATCCTGTCATCCCTTTTTTCTAGGAGTTTACTCTCTACATCGTCAGGAAGCATTGCATATTAGAACCTATTTTCAAATGATCTTTATCATCGATGCCTTTTCTACATGGTTGCATGTAACCACAAAGTTTGTCTGAAAGGCCTTTATGTGCAGGTATGCAATGATACATAACACTGAGGCATAAAGCTCAGCTTCTATACACTGAAAATCCAACCTTAATACTTAGAAAAGTCTTATCAAAAAGTGGGATACACATTTAGGGCTTTATCTGGCAAGGTCCTAAATGTGCTCTTCCTGACACTGTGAGCAATCAAGCACGTGAGTGAATTTAAACAGCTGACTCATTTCTTTGATTCTTTGTGTGCCATGTACATGCGCACTAGAAGGCACATGACTGATGAAGTGCTTCATGGGATGTCAGCCAAAATGTGCAGACTCTCACACTGCTCAGACTAAGGGGAAAGTTAAACATCCTAAATACTTCAAGAGAGTATGTGTATTTCTGCATATATATACATATACACATATACACACATATGTTTATATACACATAAACTCAATTTTCTGTGTGTATGTATTTCACACATTTATACTATCACGACATTGCGTATTTTATCTAAAAAGTGACGAAGTTTAAGCCTTGTCCTCCTGATACTGGTGAGTTTACAGCCACAGATTAAATTACTGCAGACCATATTTCTAGACACTTCTGAAGAGAAATAACACATCCTTTATGCATAAAATGTGTAATTTTCCCTAGTCCTGCTCCAGAGTTACACAACACAGCACATAGTCCTCTAAGTGAAGTAGCCTTTATCCCATTAGAATTTGAGCATTTGTAAAATATTTTTTTTTGCAATTTAAGATGCTACAAATAAATTTTGAAATAGTGACACAACTATATATCTATATTATATATATTTCTTTACAGCTTTCATCATAGTCGTCTTTGTGTCTCTGCTGGAACATAATGCCAGCCAGCACAGAAAAGATTGAACTCTGTCATTGCAAAAGGCATTTCCTCTGACATTCATGGGCACTGTGGTATGGGCAGGAAATTTCATACACCCTGAGAGAGATGGTGCATTTTCACAAAAGGGCTTTCCTTTTCCGTTTCCACATAAATCTGTGGAAGTTGCCACCAGTTACAATGGGAACAGAAGTGGAAAGAATAAGAACACATAGGATCCTTTCCTGACTCTTCTGTTGAACTTCTGCAAGAATTCCAGGAATTCATTTCATCTTTCCATATCTTGATTATCTCAGTTGTAAACTGGGGATGATTGTCCCTGCTGTCCTTCATATCATGCCACAAAATCCATGCATAAAAGCTAATATTTAAACAACACCCAAACTCCACTAAATCTATGAAAAAAGGACTGAATTACTTTGGCTGGTGAGTTTGGATTGAGTGCTGTAATACTAATCTAGCTATTAGTATTATTGTATTATTTATATGTATATTATCACAAACTTATGCATAGAATATATATAGCTTCCATATTTCATGTGTCTTAGGTTTTTATCACCATGGTCACTGGAGTCATTAGGGTGAGATATGTCAGTTTTAATTACATGTATTTAGAACTGTATTTCTTAGTTTACACATTCCAAGTGATATTTCTTATGGCATGTATTTTCAGACTGGTAATAGAAGCTAAATACATTTTCCCTTAAAAGTTGTGTAACCTGTGAAACACAAAGGCATTAAGCAGTTATATTTTTCTGAATCACGGTGTCTTTTGTAAGAACAGCTGTGTATTTAGTTCAACAGTGAAACTCAAACTGTTTTACTAATGAAAAGGGAGCCAAATAACCAAGTACTGGAATGAATTGCAGGCTATTGAAGCAGATAGATGGCTCATTCAATGTGCTCCTCATGAATGATGCCACTTGCCTTTAGACTGGTATTGAAAGAATCCAGATCTACTTTGCATTCTACTAAGGTTCTATTTTTAGGACCTTCTATGATCAAGATAAGATATAGGAAATGCATTCAACAAAGAAAATATAACTTCTTGGCTTGTAACAGCAAAACTTCAGCATTTACTGAACATTTGCCTGTAACTCCTAGGATCAATTACTTTTTATGAAATTATTTATAGGTTTTCCCATGGGCTTACCATTATCCTTGGACTTCTATCTATCCTATCCTGCTGCACATGCATCAGAAAATTTATGACATTTTGGCAATATTGGGAAGAACAATTACTTGTTTTTCAGATACAGGAGGATCCATTGGCTTACTGAAGGCAATGGGAAAACTCCAATATAAGTCAGCAAGACAATACTTTAGATAGGGAATTCAAGAAACCTTAAATAAAACAGCCAAGGTGAACTGAAATATTTTAATTAGTTCTCAATAGAGTGATCTGCAACTATGACTTCTTTCTTTAAAGAGTCTTTTCATAGTTTCATATTATGTGTCCCAGATATTTTTATTCTTTCCCATTTTCATTCTTCAGGCTTTGTTCATTTTTAATTCTGTGTATAAATTTAATTGCTTCTTGTCTTGGATATACTTCCATAAAAATCTGTGTATCAGGACTGTTCACTCTTCATGCATAAGAGTTGAGCAGCTTGGTCGATGACCAGGTTATTGACAGTGGACCATGACAAAAGGGTTCTGAAAGATTTGAGTCAGTCCTAAAAAGATTCTTTAGAAAAAGTACTGAGCAGATGAACAGAAATAAAGAGCTGTGTTTTTAAAGGCCCACTGCAAGAACTACACAAAAGTTACAACTGATGCCCCAGAACCACAGAGTATTTAATGTGTGGTTACTTACAGAGTTCTCAAGGGGTGTATAAATTCCTCCCAAACCCCTCTACCCCGCAGATCAATGTAGAGTTTGTAGGGAAGGTGACCAAGTGTCTGAAGGTGACTAAGGGACTGAAGTATCTGGCATGTGAGAAGAAACTGAAATTAGAGGGACGGATTAGATTAGAAACTGGATTAGAGGGATTAGTTTGGAGAAGAGAAGGCAGGCAGGTTGCTAGCAATGCATATACATACCTGATGGGGGGTTAAAGAAGAGAGAGCCAGGCTCTTTTTAGTGATGTCCAGTGACAGGACAAGAGCCAAAGGATTCAAACTGAAATAAAGAAAACACCATTTAAACATATGAAAAAACATCTTTACCATGACAGCAGATGAAACACCAACACAGGTTGCCCAGAGAGGGTGTGGAGTATCCAGCCTTGGAGCTATTCAAAAGCAGGTGGTTGGACTAAGTGATCTCCAGGGATGCCTTTCACTGTAAGCAGTTCTGTGATTCTCCTTTCCTAGACAATGAGTTTGAGCATGTAGCACAGCTCCTCCTTCTGAATTTTGTCCCTTCATCTGACAAAGATACATCAACTTCAGCCTAACTGTAATTTCTTGTTTTCCCAAACCACCTTCTAATTTCAGGAAACATTTCTTGAGGCACCAATAAAACATATTTTAGGAATGAAAATGCGAGGGACAATTTTTATAGTGTCAGTTTTCTCATTTGTGACTAACATGTTTAGATGGCTCAAACTCCATAAGCGGGTAAACTTAATTTCTAATAATACCTAAAGACAGTAAAAAAAAAAAAAAAGCTATGGACATGTTCCTCTAAACAGGTATCCAAATGTTGAATAGATCTAGATTTTAAACATATGATTACACAAGTTTATGATGTTAAAATCAATTTTTATTTTCATGAAACATCTCCTACTTGTAACAACCATATGCACAGAAGTCAAGAAAAATCTGACAGCATAGCTTGGGAAAAGAAAGATGCATTATAGAAAACAATGTGTGGATGACAGCTGCTACTCCCCCTTTAAATCCTATTCAATGTCTCTTGTGTTAAATAGTATCTTCTTTTACTTACCATTCAATACTGAGGAAGTTGGCATCACCAGGCCTTCAGAAGCTAAACTGTTGGTGCTGTATACATTTTCCTTGCTAATATTGTAAAATAATTCATTTTTCTCAAAATAAACAGGCAAACAATATATAATATTCAAACTACCTGTGGAAGCACTCTTGAAGAATGTGAGGACATCTCAATAGCTTACATTAGTACAAACACTGAAATCAAGAAGACTAGGTTCAGACTTTCTCAAGGCTGGAAGTAGTTTGATGTATCATTTCAGTTGACATCCACCTCTACTTTTGTTATACTTCTACAAAAACTCAAGAAGCCTGCTTCTTGTAATCCACAAAAAGCATGACAGTGTTCATAATAATCACAGGGAATCCATATATTTGCCATTATTGATGGGTAGCTCTCACTGTAGAGTTCGGTGGGGAAGTCAAATAATGGGTGTTTAACTGTGGCTGGCATCCTCTGCACTCACTCCTGCAGTCTGGCTGCTCCTGCCTCCTGCCAGCACCAACTCCAGAGCTTTTTATTGCAGGCCTGGCAGTTGCCTCCATGTCTCTCTGTTTCAGCCAGCGCTGCACAGAGACATCTCTCAAGTGCTGGCAAGAGAGTTCAAAGAGATTCCAGCAGGCAGAGGAGATCCCCTGCCAGGCTAAAGAAGCAAAGGACTGAGGGAAAAGGAACCACTGGGCTATTTAATCCTTTATTTTCATGTCTGTATAAAGGACAGCAGGAAGTATGTGACCCCAAAGGAAAGAATTTTCTATCAAAAATTGCACCATTCTTTCTGTAAGCTTTTCTGTGCTCTCAGAAAGAAGCAACTTTTGCTTCTTGGAGGGATCAGAAGGAGTCTGCCGGGGTGACAAAAGAAAAGGAGAAGTTAACCTCCTGACAATGGTAATAGGTTAAGCCAGTATGAAGGAAGCTTATACTGCAAAAATCTCCTAGGACTGAGGAGAAAATTGCCTTTGGTTCAGCAAAAGAGGAAATGCAACATCAGAGGATTAAGAAGAGAAGGAACACAGTAAAAACGAGAAGCCAGAGAGATGCCCCTTTGCAGCAGCACTTTGAATAAACAAAGCTGCAGGGGGCACAAGGAGAGACAGAACATGACTAAGTCATATAGCCAGAGAGAACCGTTAGTAGGCCTATGCTAGAAGCAGTAAGACCTCAACACAATCAAGGGGGAATAAAAACAGGGGGAAGACAAAGGAAAACATGAGTCATGGGTGGCATTCAAAACTATTTGTCAATAGGAGCATCCAGGGGACAATATCCAGAGAGTCAAGTGGAAAAAACATAGATAGAAGCCTAGCACACCCCCAGCAGCAGAAGGAAGAGGAGCCAGCATTCAAGATTCAAAAAGCAAAAGTGAAGAGAAATGGGAAAGAAAAATTTTTTTGGAAATGCACTGGGGATTTTTAAGTGTTTGCTGGATTTGGGAAGAGGAATGAGAGTTTCTAAAGCAGTCCATCAGTCAGAGCCAATGATGAAACCCAGGCCTTTATGTCTAAGTTGTTAACTGGAGATATCAATGTGATATCCAGCTGATGGAGAAAGGATTGAGCCATACTGAAGGAGATGTAGGATTAGAGCAGTTTTGAACACCATGTTTGGAGAGGTTAGAGATGACAGGAATAAAAGAGATGAAGTGATAGGTACAGGAAGAGAATCCAATGGGTTTTTTTATGACAGGGATAAGCTGTGACTACCGACCTTTATTTGAGAGGAAACTTAAGGACTTTGAGAAATAGAAGGGAAAAAAGGCAGGATGAAGTAGACACACAGGAAAGGAGGGCAAGGAATAATAAGAGAGGAAGTAAGAGAAATAATGAAGTCAACATTTGTGTGACAGCAGACCAAGAAGCAAATGTGGAAGAGGTTAATGATAGAAGTCATTAATTCTGTATTTTAACTTTGAGGTTTTTCTGCAAAAGCAAGTGAGGTAGTTGCAGTAGAGTCTCTTTGTTCAAAGAAGGAGAAAGACACAGTGAAGTCCAAATGAAGAAAGCCATGTTTGTTGTAGGAGAAAAACTGGATATGGATCTACGACTGAAGTGGAAAGATGAGTACATAGTGATAGTCAGCTAAAATGTCAGATTAAGTATCATCAGAGAAAAGTAGCTCAAGGGTGAACATGTGGGTGCAGAAGTGATAATCACTGCCCCATCGTCAGCATTTTATCTATAATCAGAGTTAGCCTTTCTCATCACAGCAGTGCAACTGATGTTCAAAAATTAGTCAGAAAGCTTCTCAGATGTGCTAGTTTCAGCCAGGGTAGAGTTAATTTTCTTCCCAGTGGCTGGTATGGGGCTGTGTTTTGCATTTGTGCTGTACACAGTGCTGATAATGTAGGGATGCTTTTGTTGTTGCTGAGCAGGGCTTACACAGAGCCAGGGTCTCTTCTGCTTTTGGTACTGCCACACTGGCAGGGGACTCAGGGTCCATGGGAGGTTGAGAGGCGACACAGCCAGGGCAGGTGACCCCAACTGACCATGAGGACATTCCAGACCATATGACATCATGCTCAGTATTTAAAGTGGGGGGAAGGAGGAAGAAGGGGACATATTGGAATGATGCCGTTTGTCCTCCCAGGTGTTCTGGGTTGACCTTGGCTGGGTGCCAGGTGCCCACCAAGCCACTTTATCACTGCCCTTCCCAGCAGGGCAGGGGAGAGGAAATAAGATGGA
>VYZT01018459.1:0-25626 GCA_013400735.1 Pomatostomus ruficeps | reverse complement strand
TGTCTGATCATCCTATTCTAGAGACTCAGCCCTTCCCATGGTAAAGAATATTTTCCTATGTGTAATCAGAATTTCCCTTGTTGCAGCTTCTAACCATTGCTTCTTGTCCTTTAGCTGTGTACCACATTGGAATTCTATGTGTCTTCTCTGTAGCACTCTTTCATGTTGTAAATGACTGCAACTAGATTTCTCTTTCAGCCTTCTCTTCTCAAGGCTTAACAAAACCTGATTTTACAAAGTGTTCCAGAAATTTCTATCTACAGGAAATTAGATGGAATTCAGTTCTATATGAAGTACCCTCAGAAAAATCTCTGCAGTGATCGTCCAAGTTCATGGGAGTGTAGACATGCAGTAGACATCCTCTTTTGACCCCAGCCCTGTGCATCTGCATTTGCCCCATGTCGCGGGTTGTGCCTGGATACTTCATTACAGGAATTTGTTCTAGGTCATTCACCAAGTGCTCTGGTGAAGGAAGGTTTCTGATATGTGTGTGAGAGAGATGCAGTATCTTTGATTGGAGAGGATGATAAGGGACTCCTATCTAAGCACACATAGCATTCACTTATGGGTTATTAACTGTGAGAAAATGTAGCTGTATCATTGCATTCCAGAGTGGTAATCTAGGCTGGAAGGGACCCCCGGAGCTGTCCTGTCCAGTGCCTGGTATAACACAGGACATACCATCCTGTTAAAACTAGGCTTGATGAGAGCACGTTGGCTTTGCCCAAGAGCCTTGGGACTAGGGCACTCTGGAGAGTCCAGGTCTGTCCCTTCTTGTATCCAGGGTGGCTTTGACCCACAGATCTCCCTGCAGACAGGTCTACAATGACCAGGCTATGGGTGACAGAGACATAGGGTCATCCTCTTTTGTGGAAACTATGCTGCTGGCAAAAAGGAATCAAGCTGTATATTCTGTAAAAGTGGATTAAACAGCTTCAGGAAATGCTGCCAGGTGTTGGAAAGTCAGCGTTTACTCTTAAGTCCCCTAAATGGGCAACTGTGTGACTTTGACCTCCTGTTTCCCTGAACAGTTCTCCTGCTTAATCTGGGAGCAAGTGCAGCAGGGACCTTTCCCAGCTGTCAGCTTGCATGCGGCCATCTCATTTTGGAAGTTAGAAAAGTTTAGGGATGCAGATATGTTATTCTATGCCATGTGACCTTAAGCCTGGGCAATGGCCATGAACACATCTAGTTTGCTTAGATACTGTCTTAGAGAAATATGGTGTGCATGAGAAGAAGCATGATTCAGTCCTGGGGCTCACTGTTAGGATTGTCCTGGACTCTTGTCTCTCTCTCCTGAGTGGTTCCTAGACTTTATGTTAAATGGTTGGTTGTTAAACTGTAGCAGTAGAACCTGTGACCACTCACACAGGTGTGTTAGTCCAGGCTAAATGCCATAAATTCTGGGTTACAAAGTCAAACATTTGTCATTGCCATTGCTTCCTCTGTCTCTGATTCTGTAAAATTTCAGTTTGTCTGCAATAAGATCTATGTTCCCATTCATAAAAGTTTGGAATTGACAGTTTGAGTGTTTTCCTGGTAAGTAGTAATTGCCTTAGGCAATATTCTCTTAGGCAGAGAAGATTACTGAACCCTTGCTTCCCACTGCCAAGAGGACCACAGGGGCAAGTAGGAGTTTCTATGAAAACAACAAATGGTGTGTCCTTCTCTGTGGAATTTTTAAGGAAAGTAGAGGACACACCACTTGGTGGAGGAAGTGTGCTGGAAGCAGCAAGATCACTTATGAAAAGGACTTAAATAGGGAGATGGCTGTCATCTGAACCAAACCAGGTGTAGATAATGAAGTTATCTGCTGCTCAGCTCTATAGGCTTGCTGGTCTGCACAAAGTTACAAGTTCAGGGGGATGGCTGGGTGTCTGTCAGCTGATTGTGGAGTTATTGTCAGTTTGGGCACAGGCACTCATGCAGGCACATCTGTGGTCCTCTGTTCTTAAGTATTTCCCCAACCCACTCCTGCCAAACAAAAAGCACCTGTGTACCTTCTGTGTTCAGGATGGTATATGTGTCTGACTTGTGCATGACACAGCCTACAGTGTCTAATCTTGTGGACGAAAACTATATGGCAATTCTCTAAGCCATGAAGTTAGCCAGGATTTGGAACCTTAGGTTCTTAAAAAGTAAGGTGACTATATCTATATCTACATCTATATCTAATAACTAACAAAATCTCTTTGATTTTAAAGCATTTGTTTAGGCCCTTGCAAACGGAAATGGTTGCCTAACTCTTTTTAGGATTTGACCTTTCAAAATCTTGGCTGGAGTCCCAAATACATGTGAAAGAACAAACTGAGCCTTTTAAACATGGCACTCAGCCATTACCAGTTGCTGAGAGCCCCTGCAACAAAAACGGTGCCAAGTCCTGAGCTGTGAAGCGGTTCAGCTCAGCAGCAGTCATCACCTGCAGCTGCTTGTTGACTTGTTGAATCTAATGTGATAATGAGAAATGCATTGGTCTTGACATTAAATACTTGTGCAGGCACCCAGAGAGAGGATGTTTAAGAAATTTTGGGATCAGAAAACAGAGATGAGGGATGGAAGCTTGTGTTCTTTGTGCTCATGGCAAACTTCAGTGAAATGTAAGGAATGGAAAAGGTAATGGTTGAGTAACAGATGATAATGAGTCTATTTGGTATTACTGAGCTGAACAGGCTAAGAAAATTAATATTTTCCTTTGAGAGAGAGATATAGCTTCAAAAGAGTGTTGAAAAGTATCACTTTTTGGCATGCAGGCCAAGTTGTGCTGTTGAAACAGAAGTTTTTGTAGTCCAGATTTAGCACTTGCCCCTTAGGAATATGTGAAGTGTGATGGTATCTCAGACCTTTTGATTTAAACTACCATCCAATCAACTAAGATGAAATGATAGAGCAATATTGATGCAAATTTAGGGGTTTTTTTTTACCAACAGACCATTTTTTTCTGAATTTTGTATTTCTTGAAGTCACACTGCTGTGTAGTTAAAGTTTCTTTTTGAATGAATAAAATAATTTAAGTAAATTCTGTCAGTCAAGGGTGATAACAAAAATGATACTTTTGGGCAGAAAGCTCTCATTTGTTATAGAATAATTAAAGCGTAGCATCAAATCTTCGTATATAAACACATATATTAACACTTCTCTGTCTAGTTTAAAAGGAACTGGAAAATATAGTAATTTTCCAAGTTTCTTTTTAAATGTTATTGCAGTCAAGCAAAACCAGCTGGTACTGCACTATTTCTGCTTTTCAGGATGGTGAAAATCTTTGAATACATTTGTTGTGAGATTTCCAAAGATCATGCCACAAAGAGCAAAAAATCTTATAAGATTTACTAAAGAGGTTTTGAACATAGGTATTATGGACTGGATTCGCAGAAAATTGCATACATGAGTAGAATTAACACACACTTATCTCTGAACATGGTCCTATGTGGCTGAAACCTACTTCTGATAAGATTTCTAACAGGAAGATTTCTGGCATTGACATTCTAAAACCTTTCATAATACTTTCTCACTAGGCACCCATATACACCTCCTTTTAGTTGTGCACCTAATAGCTTTATTTTTCAGATCTTCTATTTCTTTGCCCAGAAGCCACAGCTGTAGCTTGTTAACAACATCTTGGAAAGACATGATTGCTAAACACTATTTAGTCTGTCTAGGCTATCCTCTTAGTATTGAATTTAATTGCTTTGGGTTTATATTAAGTACTTAAGCAAGAATTAAAATGATTTAAATTTTTGTGCATTTTATGGATGTTCTATGAATTCACAAAATTTTTATAGATACTGCATATACTGTAGATACTAGATTTTAGATGTTGTGTAGCTAGATTATTTCCACCAATAACATAATTTTTACTATATATTTTCTGGAGATGTTCATAATATGCTGTTAGTTTGCAAGCAGAATAAGAAATGCAGCAGTTTCAGCTACAGCTCTTGAAAATCTCTTGGTCTCAGCATGTTGCTAACAAGCTGCAATTCTAACTGGTGGAAATAAACAAGCATGTTTGATATTTGATGTGAGAGAGAATCCAAAGCTAACAGATAATTTATTGGCTTCTGTTCCCATAAGTTCATACTCTGGCATTTCTGAATTGCTTGGGATTTAAACAAATCTCCACATGCAAACTAAAATTCCATTGGATCCATAAAGTTGTTTTTAAAATGTGTTTTCAAGTCCTTGAAGCTTTTGATCTGCAGTCATGTGAAATTTGAGCCAGCTTTGACATGTGGCTTCCAAACTCTTGGGTGAATACGAGCTTATGTTCTGGAACCTGATAGCAGAGCAGCAGCACAATGAAAACTTGCTTGGGACTATTTCACAACAGGTAAAGTTAAGCACGGCTTGAGGCCAAGGTGCACTGCAGTTGATTTCATCAACAAATTCTTCTGAGCTTAATTTTTTTTTTTTAAATTTTACTGTTTATGGGAGAGCACTAAAACATTGGACTAAATGGGCTGTCTCAAAAATAACCAAACTTATCAGTTGTCTGAAACAGGACTTGAATAGTCCGTGTCTGATCTACTCCAGTTTGGGACTGGATAAACCTTTTGTTCATATGCACTGATTGTTACAATAGACAAGAAAAAAATTACATCACAGAAAAATGAAATGGAGATTTAAAGAAAGGAAAGCAGTTTCTTAACAGTACTGTAGCTGTTCAGTCTACCTCCAAGCCCTGTTAATTCACCCTAAGTCAAGCACTAAACATATGGTATGCGCAGATGGTTCAGGCAGCTGCTCAGGCCTAGAATCCAGGTGGGTGTTTCTCTGCAGTTTTATCATATTTTGTTTCAAAATTGTGTTCCAATTTTTAATGAGGAAGTTTATGAGAATGCAGCAATAAAAAATGTCTCAGCTTAAGAATGCTGAGAATAGACAGTATCCTCATTTGGGGCTAGCTTGCATTATGCCTTGGTGTCAGGCCCTGGACCTGAAATAGGGACCCTCAGGGCACTTTTCTCAGTGGGTATTTCTGCATTTGCTTAATATATATCCTGTACATGGGTGCTGAGATTCCTGTACCAGCTTACCACCACACAAGAAACAACACTAGATTTATTTCCCTAAAAGAGAAGATACCAGTGAGGAAGGACTCCCAATGAAGCAGGTGGCCAGTGGGAGTTATTGAAATCAGATAAAAGTTATTTAGAGAGTTTGTAAATGCTGAGTGTTCATACCAAGACTAAGTGATGCTTCTGGGTAGTGTTTTTTCCCTTTGTAGAGCAACAGACTGAATCAAATATGTCCTAAGAAACATGATCATACTGGATTGTCTTGTCCTTTCCCTGGTGTAGATTCTGTTCTATTTTAAGCCAGAAAATTACTCAATATAAATTGTGGATGTTAGGAGAATTTAGTACTGATACTTCTTGCATTGACACCCTAACTTGAATCTTGCCTTCTCTGCAGGGCTCTCTTTCACATTTAGAAATTTATCAGAAGGAGATCTGCAATTGTTCTCTCTCTAGATCCTTGTATCTTTCTCTTTACATTGGTATTGTCTAATGTATTACCCTTCCTTGGGTTATGTGAAAGAGTCACTTGTGCTGTGCTGTCTGAAGGATCAGGCTCACAGAGCTGGAACCAAGATGCCCTGCTTACAGTGGATTGCAGCAGACCTGTCTGGAGGGATGCTGCATCCCAGTTCACTGAGACACTGTGGTTTTAGAGATGTGGCTGGCTAAAGGCTTCAGAAACACAATTAGCTTAAATATAATTTCTGATATTATCATTATTGAAATAAAGTTGCAGATTTTACTGACTATGGGATTATGTTTTGTTAAGATTAAAGAATTGAAGTCCAGAAATTGCAGCCCTCAGGATCTCACCAATCAGCCACCTAATTCTAGAGCTGTCTGAATAACATACACAAAGTCACTAGTACAAATGTGTAATATAACTGGTTAAACAACCATTTTCACCCTACTTTCTGGACTTGAGAACTTTGATCAAAGGAAGGTTTTTCCCAGAAGTTCAGAAAATGACGAGCCAAGCAGAGCTGATCTAATAATTTCGCGAAATGAAAGGGATCATTCTGTTTCTCTTTCCCTCACCTGTTCTATGTGCACCCTCCAAACTGTACCTTGCATTAGTTCTGGAGTTTGTTGAAGCATTAATTCATTTCCCAGAATTTGGCAGATAACTAACCCAACAATAAAACAAGTATTTTCTTGATTTTGGCCGATCACTGGGGGACCGTATAATTGTCAGAACTGGAAGAAAGGAGAGGAGAAGAGAAAGGGTGGAGGGTTAGGACCATCATACACAGGAGCAGCTGCCAAGTAAATCTGAATTTGGTTCAGCTGCCTCACTAAAGCTCATCTTACAGAGATGATGCCTCATACATGGATGGCATGAGGACCTGTGGCTTGGAAAAGTGTTTCTCTGTTAGCTAACTTGGATTAATTCACACTTTGTTTTTAAAGATTTAATTATGAGCTGCTTTTCTCCCACTTCCCATCGATTGTAAATAGGACTGTGAATTTTAGCATTTAAGTTACTGCTAGGCAATATGTTGCTCAGCTTTGCAGATCACAACTCCCAGATCTACGCCTACCTTTTCTGCGGGGGTTGACATTGAAATCGTCTTTGGTCTTTTCTGAGGAAAAATTCATGTAGATTAAAATTCAATTCATGCTTTTCCTGTAGAAAAAGGACAGACAAAACAGAGAGAGGAGATTGCTTGGTATAAATTAAAAAGAAAAAAAAAGCTAAAAGCAATGATGTAATGCACCAGCTGATGATCTTGTCTGGTTTACTTCATTTTTGGTTCAAACCATTCAGACTGGGATTTTTATTTACCTGTGTTTAAACAGGCTTATGTCCACTGCAATTTTAAACATTTTTGGTTTTGAGAGCTAAAGGAGAAGCTCAAGATCCATGCTTGTTTAAATTTAAAGTCCTTTTAGATGAAATTGCTTCAAGATATGGTTCCTTTCTGCTCTTCAGTAAAATTTCATTAAGTGGGTCAATCTAAAATATTGAACGTATTTATCTCAGAGTAAATGTTTTTATTATCCCCTTCAAAATAAAACACTTCTCTCAGAAAAAGATGAAAAGATTGCTTTATACTGATATGGCTACAGTGCAATAATAATTGAGGTGACTCCTAGATTCTTTGTCAGGAATGTAATTTTTCTGCCAGGAAGGTTTCATGTAAATACATTGTCATTGCTGTAACAGAAACCCTCCCCAGCCTAACCTAGCTCATCAGGAACCAGGGGAATCGTCATTATAGGAAATCTAAACCTGGATTTCTTAGTTATGGAAGAAGTAGAAGGTACAGGGAGGCACTTCAGGTGAAATGTTTTGCTGTAGAGTAATAAAATCTAGATTCTGTTGAGCATGTGAGACTGAAGATCATAAGAAGTCTTGTTAAATTAGAAAACAGAAGTTTTATTGTTTGTTTTTACAAAAATATTGTAATGTGCCTTGTTGCAATATTGATCACAAAATTTTATCTCAAGTAAATATTGTCCTTATTGATTTACTTCTATTTACACCACTTTTTCTTTTTTCTATTTAAAGTCAAATTCACAGTTTTTCATTAATTTGTCTGTGAAAATGTGGGTCAGGTTAGGAATCTGTTGTTTTTAGGACGAATTAGAGGCATGTATATATTAGGCATTTATGTATCCATGGTGAGATGAAAGGATACTAAAGTTATTTAGAACCCTATAACCCCAAAAAAATTTTTTATTCTTGCTTGCTCAATTTCTAATTCACATTTTATAAAGAAGTAACTTTCAGTACAAGATTCAATGTCTAACATTGCATCTGAGATACATTCAGTTTTTTCATCTTCTTTGTACAGACTTGAGAAGAAAAACCCATAAGTATTAGTTCAAAGGATCACAAATATGCCCACGTGATAGTGCTTTAACTGTGTGTTGATGAAGCACCTAGGCATACTGAGTTTCAGGTCAAAATATCTCAAAACATAACATACCAATACTGAACATGAAATAAAAGCTTTCATCTCAAAAGTAAGTTCAATTCTTTTTGAACTTTTGCAAGAACTTGGCTGACTTCTCCTCATTATATTTGCCTTTCTATATATCTGCTTTTGGACTATTTCCAAACTACTAGAAGTATAAAATACAATATCTTCTCTCCTGAGATTTTCAGTCCAGGTATTCTCACTTCAGAGTATAACAGGGCTCTGACTTGATTTTTAAGATGAATAATAGTTTAGATGAGAAAAAATATTCTTGCATGCCTGTATAAACCAAATTTTAGCTTAGTTTAGGACAGTAAAGGCATTTAGTCATCCAGAGTATGGACAGAATATAAAGTGATGATTGTACAAAAGCTTTGAGAATCAGTAATTCTAGGCACACCAGTGGATTTAGACTAGCTTTTTAATCTCTTAGCTCTGATTTAACAATGAAGCACAAAGGAGAAACTATATATTAATTTTTAATTTTCTGTATGCTATTTAGTTACATTTTATATGTTAATGGTGGTTTCAAAGCACTTTGCAAAGCTGCAGACCTTTAGGATTTACTCCCCAGAAATCAGTTATTGAGCTGAGGTGGCAGTGAAAGGCTCAGCATTTTGTTTTTTCACAGTCAGTGAAAGAAGTCTGATGAAACTTTGCAAATAGGAGAACATGAGGGTGCAGAGGGACAACATTAGTGCCAAAGCTTGGATGCTGCCATATGCTTGCATAAAAGCAGTGCTTCCAAGTGCTGCTGTTAGGTACAAAGGAATTTCTAATCCCATCTGAAGTTCATCCAGAACCTTGCAGTAGAATAGCAAAGTAACCTTCTAGTAAAATTGCTAATCACCTTTGGGACAACAAAATATAAACAAAGAAATTATCTTAAAAATTATGATTGAAACCCATAGCATTTTAATGCCTTGGCAGTTATCATTGTATTTATTATGCTTTACGAACAAACAGAAACCAATACCAATGTGTCTCTTGGGCAGGGAAGTGATTGTGTGATGACTCAGATTAAGTCCTTTGCTTTTAATACAACTCTCAAGACTCCATAATAAGGTATACTTAGAATCATAGAGTTTAAGTTGGAAAAGGCCTCTTAGATCATAGAGTCCAACCAATAAACCAGGACTGCCAAGTCTATCACTAAACCATGTCCCTATGTGCAGGGGCGGTGACTCAACCACTTCCCTGGCAGCCTGTTTCAATGCTTGACAACCCTTTCCATGAAGAAATTTTTCCTGAGATCCAATCTAACTCAAGTTGCAGTGCAGCTGCAATGGAACAATTTTTTGAGTCAATTTGCTGTAGAGTTAATGAGCAGGCAGGATATCCTCCATGCAGAAAACCATAATGTTTTCTACCTCACTAGCTACTTCAGACCCTCTGATGTCTGAAAAAATATTACGAAACAAGTAGAGGCTTATTAAACAGGAAACACACTGGAGTGAAGGATAATATTGCTGAATTTCCTATTTCTGCCATGAGAGAGACATAAATTGAATGGTTCTTAAAAATTTGAGGTTGCCTCCTCTAAAATACACATAAGTAGATAAAATTACTTTTAGGGTATCATACATATGTCTGTTGATTTCCCCTATGGAGTTAATTTTAAATGGTGTGACTGGAGGAAGAGACAAAATTCCAGCTGAATGCAGAAGGAAGATGCCTGGCATCACATGCCAAATTCCTCATCTTGGCTTTGAATCAGACATGTCTTGCTCCAAAGAAGGAATTGGAGCATCATCTAAGAGCATAGGAAAGGATACTGGGGTAAGAGGAAAGTGAAAACAGAAAAGCTGGGTGAGAGTGTGTATTAAAAGTGAATAATTCTCTGGAGATATGTCCTGCGGCAAATTTGTATAGCATTGAATATGAATGAGCCACAGTACTTTCCAGAAATGTAATAGAGACCTCCAGGAAAGACACAAAATACTCACTGAATGTTTCTTTCAGGGACTGTCTTTCAAGTCTTTCATGAAATTCCTTAGTTGACCACATCAGACCAAGAGATATCAAATTAAAGGAGTTAACGTGTGCTTATTTCTCATCATGTGTAAAAGAATGGATGGCGTGATCTCTGGCCACCCTTGATTCCTTACCTCAGCAAGCCAGAGCACACTTGCTTCCTTGAAGACAGCCCTTAGCAAGAATTCAGAGCAGGTCTTAGACCTCTGCTGCAGTTTCTTAGTGAGACCTTTTGACCATTTTACCAGTTACCTGATTTTTGAACACATATGTCGTGGTTTGACCCTGGCCAAGTGCCAGGCACCCATGTCATCCGCTCACTCATTCCCTCTCTTGCCACAGCTGGGCAGTGGAGAGAAGGAGAGGGGGAAATAAGTTAACATGAAGGTCTATGAGTTGAGATAAAGAACTGGAAGAAAACGCTCCAAGGACAAAGCAGGCTGAACTTAAGTTGCAAAGTGAAATTTATTACCACCAGAGTTAGAAGGATATGAGAAGTAAAACAAAACCTTTAAAAGACACCGTTCTTTTTCCCCCGCTACCCCTCCCTCCCTCCCACCAACAGTGCAAGGGGAGGTAGGGTGTGGGGGTTCAGGTCAGTCCATTTCCAGGATCTTCTTCCCCTGCTTAGGGAGAGGAGTCCTTCCTCTGTGTTGCCATGGGGTCCCTCCCACGAGAGACAGTTCTCTGTGAACTTCTATGGCGTGGGTTTACTCATCCATGGGATGTAGTCCTCCAAGGACAAACTGCTCCAGCATGGAAGCAGGGGGCCCCTCTCTCTCCAACCAGGTCTTCCACCTGGACTGCAGTTTCTTCCGGCATCCACCCGCTCCAGCGTGGTCACCTCCTCCACAAACTGCAGGACTCTCTGAGTCTCTCACTGGGCTGCGACTGCTATGGCTTCCTCTGGCATCTATGGCTGCTGCAGCTTCTTCTGGCATTTACAACTACTGTGGCTTCTCCTGACATTCGCGGCTGCTGTGGTTTCTGGCCTCTCCCCACTCCAAGGTTGGTACCTCACCCACGGACTGCGGGTGGCTCTGCATCCCTCATGGACCCCATGGGCTGCAGGGGGGACACCCTGCCTCACCATGGGCTCACCACGGCCTGCAGAGGAATCGCAGCTCCAGCGCCTGGGGCACCTCCTCCCCTTCCTTCTCCACTGACCTTGGCATCTCCATGTTCTTTTCCCTCACATGTTCTCACATCCTCCTCCTTCTTTAACTAAAGGCAGCTGTGTGCACACTTTGTTTTGATTTTTCCTTAAATGTGTCATCACAGAGGTGTAAACAACCTTTCTAATTGGCCCAGACTTGCCCAGTGGCATGTCCATCATCTTCAGAGCCATCAGAGATTGGATCTTCTGGAAATGGTGAAAATTTCCAGAAGCTTCTCATAGGAGCCATCTTTATGGCCCCCTCCCCACTACTAAAACCACAACAACATAAAACATAGTAAAATTGTATAGAAATGCATGGATTACAAAGATGCATGTCTGTATGCGCATACAATCATAACATGTAGTATACACAGAGTTGATATCCTTCCCCCCAGTATTCTAGAGGATATCTTTGTAAAAGGATAGCTGTTTCAAAGTTGTGGTCACAGTGGCATTCAGAAGGCAGCAATGGAGGATGTACTACATACAGCCTTGGGACACTGCTGCATGAAAATACTAAGCATAACATGAGTAATTAGTTATTATTAAACTCCTGTCCAGTCTAATGGTCAAGTTTGGAACAGAGAAATACAGGGCAGGAAACTGTTGCTCTTGGGAGGGGAAGAAGGCAATAAAGCAGAAGACAGCCTTCATTTTTCAGAATGCTTTAGAGAGCAATGCCAAAACAATGTTTGGAATAAGTGACTTTGGAAAAATTGCTTTTAAAGTTAAGTCATAAATATTTTTAATGTGTGAAATAAGATAGAAGTCTGTGACCTACTTCCTGAAGTGACTTAGATATAATTTACACTTAGGAAATGCAAGTTACATGCAGAATTGTAGGATTTTTGATTTACATCATTAAGTGGGTAAAATTCCTTAGGGAGACACTTTCATCTTTAGGGAGGTAGGAGTGTAGCCACTTCCATATGAACATAGTTGCATTTCTGGGTGAGAGGTGTAGGGGTTGCTTGTGTAAGTTTGGTTATATCAAGGAGAACAAAGTTTTAATGTAGGCATGAGAACCTACTTTCACCCTACTTTCAGTGGATGAATTGAAACATGCTCAAAAAGTTGAATTATGACACCTTATTCTGAAAAAGTAATTTAACTCTTAGATGAGCTGAATCATCTCCATGGTCCTGTGATGTCCAGATGTGCTAGATGTCTAACAGAGTGTTGGGGTTTGGGATTCTTCTCCCCTTTGTTTCTTTCTCTTAGGAATTTTTCCCCATATCTGTTGCTAAGGAATGGTAATGGCTGGGTACTTAAGAAAAACAAAAAGTTGGCTCAGAGATGGGTGTGGCTAGCTAGTCTGTTATCTGAGCTTCCCTGTTATCCGAGAGTCCCTCTCAGAGGGGATGGAGATACTGGGAGATACTGGGACTAGTTAAAAAGGGGCTAAGCACAGCTTTGGGGCACTTTGCTTCTCAGCATTGAGAGGGGAATGAGGCTGCAGGGAGAATCTGCCATCACTGCAGGCTTCTGTCTCCTGCTCCTTGCTTCTATCGTGAGTAGAGCTCTGCTCATGAGAGCGGCCATTGCACTGGGATCTGTCTAACACCCTGCTTCACCAAACAAAAGACCCTCCACCATCTGCTCCAGTGTTTTGGGGGAAGAAAACCTAGGATCCCCGAGCCCCCTCCCCCTCCCAGGGAGCCTGCCTCTCCCGGCCCTGGTTCAGGAGCCAGCCCTGCCCAGCCCTGCTGCACCTCTGCTACAGCTTCAGGGTTTTTTGCTACACTGTAGCCGTCTCAGCCCCTGCCTGCTGGCTGTGAGCATGACTGCATCAAAGGGGAAGAGCCTCTGCAGGTAAATGCCTAAACCAATATGGATTACGTCCAGACCCTTTTCACATAAGGTCCAGCCTAGCGTTTCTGCGTAGGTTTGCTAACAGTTTGGCTAACATCCTCTGAAACTAGTTCCTGCTTATCATGGACCACCTTCCCAGAATACCAAGACACAGATATTGGATAAAGATTTGACACAGAAGGTAAATGGCACAGAGTCCTCTTAGGGTATGCAAAAATTTGACTTCTATTACACTTCTCTTGCTACAACTGACACCAGCTATCTGTTCCTTGAATCCCCAGTGATTCCTTTCTTTCATGTTAGACTTTCAAGGATTGCTACAAAAGCCAAATTTTTCGAAACTGACTTGTATTAAAAAGAAATCTAGACTTTAGACATTTGCTGTGTCCTCAGTGGTTATACACTGTGGAACTCAAAGCCCAACTCTGCCTGTCTCAGCTCCTTGCACATGCAACAGTTGTAAATGTGGCATTATGTGTGACAATCCTCTGTGCTTTGAGCTGAGGAAGCAGTTTGTTTCATTTTATTTAAGTTAGTGACCTCATAAAGCCTTTCCATTGATTAAATGACTGATAGATTAATAGCCTTTTATTTTTAATAAGCTATTGTTTAATAAAGTCAGTTTAATCTGCAATCATATCCACAAGAAGTAGGTAAACTAGAACAGTTAAGGCAAAGAAGGACATTATTCTGTTAAACTACGCTGTCATTATGTCAATCAATTTCTCTAAGATGACATGTTCTAATGGCCTGATTCTATGCAACTAGGAACATAACCTGCAAATTTTATTTGCAGCTGTTCATATGACTTTACTTTTTTTAAAGTTGCTTTTATATTTTTTTAGTTCATTGCTTGCCAGATGATAGACATTTCTGGACATGGACAGTAATATTCTGTGGTTGCACCTCTAATTTATGTATTCTGCTCTCAAAGGCAAATTTTTGAGATAATAAAATCTGCAACAAAATTACTCTATCCAGACCTAATTTTTTAAAGTTGAATTCAGATTAGTGAAGTTATGATTCTTTCTAGATGTGCCATGACAATGGAATAGAAAGCATACTCTTGAAGTAGAATGAACCTTGGTGACAGATGTGTTGACAGTGACTTAGGGATTCCTTTAGAATGGCATAAAAATCTTTATTTTCCTGTTATAATTTTCCTGAGTGTGTATCCCTTTTTTCTGATTACTGCTGGGATTTTTCCATTAAGAATGAAAGCAAGCATCTTCGTCATAGGGCCTTATTAACCACAATCCCAGACGACATGTTGGTGGAAAGGCAGCATGTCCTCAGATTTACTGGACCTGCCAGTTCCCTCTCAGTACTTCTTGTGTCAGATGGAGAAGATCAGAGGCACTGAGATGCTGGTGTTTGAAGCCACCCTTTTACTGTCTTGGAAAACTGATGTCACATTACTTGGGAGATGTAGTTCCCTTTTCCCAAATGGCTGGGACTTAGTACCTTCTGTCAAATGCAGCTGGAATTGCCCAACATTTTAAAAGCTGGGGGTGGAAGCTGAAACAGATGGGGTCTGACAGATTGGCAGGGTGACAGACAGGTGACCATACACAGACTCTGTTCTCCCTTTTCACTTGAAAGCAGGGTGAGTGCCTTCCCTCACCACTTGGGGATGAAGGAAGAGGCACTCGGGAGGGTTGGAGTGACCCTATGGTACCTCCTGTGTCCTCCAGCAGTTGATACAAGGTGCTTTTAGCCCTGAGGGAACACGGGTATTAAATGCTAAACTTTACAAGGACATAACAAGTTCTGACACAATTTATTTTCCTCCTTGTGGCTTTTCTTAAAATTAATTACTGGCACTGTAAATGCCCCTTTTATTCATGTTTTTCTTCTGCTTGTCTCTAGATCTTGGCTAACAAACTCTTGGCTTCTCAGCAAAAGTCTTCTCAAACCTCTCTGAGATGGATTTTCACACTGTTTTTTGTCTCTGGAGTATCTGCTCAGCATCCATGAAAAAATAATTATAATAAAGTTAATTGTGTTACTATAGATTTATATGCTGCTATAGAAAATATAGTCACCTTTTGTTTCCCAGGTTTCACCTTTTTATAATCTGGTGGGGAATGATGAACCTTAGTCACTGAACCAGAGCACATTCATTCTGTCTCTGGCCTTGCTTGTGTTAGATAATTTTTCTGAAAAGAAATATTAGTTTGCTGTTGAAACTGAGTCAAGTCAGTGAAAAGTGGGAACGAGGTATGAAAAAAAGTCAGAATCAGTAGAAAAAACAACTTGAAGTGACATTGGAGACACCAATGGGAGTTTTGTTTGTTACTATATTTGCCAAAGCACCCCTGTAAGTGGCTGTGATCCCCTAGCCCCTAGGTGGAGAGGCTGAAAGCAGAGAGAAGCTGTTTGGGATTGTAATGGGAAAATGGGAATATGTTTGTTCAGGGTTTTCCGTTTTTTTTTTTTTTTTTTTTTTTTTTTTTTTTTTTTTTTTTTTTTTTTTTTTTTTTTTTTTTTTTTTTTTTTTTTTTTTTTTTTTTTTTTTTTCTTTTTTTTCTTTTTTCCTTTTGTATTTTTGTTGGTCCCTATTCTGTGCCCAAGAGTTTGAGGTTTTTTTCCAAAACTCCTGAGTCTGTGATGTAGAAAGCATCCTCAGTTTCTGTAGAATCTGAAGGGAACTGGAGGGGTCTTCAGGCCAGCATCCATATCATGGGTTTATATCCTATATTTCCTTTTTCCCTCACCCAAGAGAAGTGAAGAAATCATCCAAAGTGGCAGCATGTTTGGTGCTGCAGGCAATACCATGTCTCTAAAAGCTTCTGAAAGCACAAGAGTAAACATGATAGCTTCTGGGCATGTTCCAAGACTGAAAACCCCCCCCTTCTGCATCTCCTCAATCTCCCTCTGTTTGTAGACATGAACACTGTCAACAGCATTTGCTTCACTCAGGGGAGCATATGCATCACAATATGGCCTTTAATTACTCAGTCGTAAACTATTCCTCAAGCAATAAGGAATTGTATCCATATTGCTCTGTAACCTCAGATCACTGTTTGCTGCTCTGCACGGGTTGCTTGTGTGAGAAGTATGTGGAATTGCATAGTAATATGTTATGAAATATTTGCACGTTTTAATGCTGTCTGTAGTCAGTGTTAATTTTTAGTTTTAGAAAATCTCACTCTTGCGAGACTGCTCTTTGCAGTGTACCCCAAACTCAGCACAGCTTTGGGGTGTGTGTGTTGGCCTTGGAGGACAGATCCTCCTTGACCTCTCATGCTATAGATGGTGTTGTGTGACCTGAGAAAGGTTCTGGGGAGCAGTCACGAATATGAATATGCTTTTCAATTGTAATAAACATACACATAGTAGGTTTATGTTGAAAAACTGCAAACGTCAGCTTGACTTCTTCTGGAATTCCTGATGATTGAAGTTTCTATTAGTCTGTTGATTTTAGTGGTATTGTTTGAAACATAGGCCTTAATTCTCCTACCTAGACATGCTTGCACAGACTTATGCAGAATTCTACACAACTTAAGTCTCACACTGCAACAGGGCTGTGTTTTTTCCCTTTCCTTTCCTTTCCTTTCCTTTCCTTTCCTTTCCTTTCCTTTCCTTTCCTTTCCTTTCCTTCCCTTCCCTCTAGGTCAAGAATGGACACATTTAGATTTTTCAGAATCAAATGCATGACCTAACATTTCATGCAGAGTGTCAAGACATTGCAGAGTCTAATTTTAAGGATGAAAATGGATATTGGTAAAAGGAAATGCTGATGTATCCAAAACTCTGCAGTCCCAAAGGATGCCACTGTAATGTAATTTCCTAGAGATTAAAGCAAGAGAGGAAGGGTCTCTACTGCCTGCCATACTGCACTAACAACAAACACAGCACATTTTAAGATGATTAATGGTGAGAGGATAAAAAACCTATTAATTTTAACAGATGTTAATAAACAGTATTTAATAGGAAGAGGGCTGTACAGGATGTCTGATATTTATTTATGTCTAGTCAGGGATACAAAAAGAGAAGAGTATAAATTATTCCTGACATCTTGATTCTCAAGAGAATTCTGTTGCATGTAGAAAAGTTCTGCAATGTCTTTAGTTTATTACAAGCTATGTGACCTGTGCGTGTGGTTATGAAATGAAGTGTTGACAAATGCTTTCCTCTAAGCAGAAACAGTGCTGTCAGTCTGGAAATGTGGAATTGCTGTGCTTCAGCTAGCACTAACTCTTGGGCTCTGTTCCGTCAGTTTGAGGTGTTGGCTGTAATGTACAAACAGCCAGTTTAAAGAGAGATGCTTTTGTCAAATTTGGGAGTAGGGTAAGAAAGGCAGGGAGGGAGTGGTTATGACACCGTTTTTCCTTCAGAACCTTTGTGCTGCTATGGAAAAGGAGTAGTGTCCCAAGAAAGAAACCATTTAAATAGAAAAGCTAAAAACATCAGGACTCTATTATACATGAACACAAGGAGAAATGCTGCAAATGAATCACTGTGTGTAAAAGGAGGAGAGACCAGATCCTTAGAGGTGTAAGTCTACACGGCCCTATGGGAATCAATGAATAAATACTGAAGGAACAAACTGAGGGAGGAAGGTGAGTGGTTGGGCAGCATACACTCAGAACTGTGGGGCAGGGAGGATGCTGCATGCACCAAGGGTATGGGTGAGGAAAGCAGAGACAGAACCAAAGAAAAGCAGTTAACACAATGAAATCTGTTGCGGTGTGCTCTGGCCAGTTTCGATCTACCTCATGGCCAGGGTCTGCTATGTCCCCTCCCCCACCCCGATATCGGTTCTCCACCCCATGGAGGGCTCTGTATTGTGTAATCCTACACAAAGCCTGCCAAATTTAAACCCCGCAGTGCTCCCCTATTGGATGTTGTACCCTCCCACCACCCCCTCGTGTCCATATTTATGTAACCGTAACCCCCCGTGCCAGTGCTTCCTCGGCATGACCCCAGTGTCGAATAAGCCGTCTAGGAAGCCCCTCTGCCTGTCTCTCCTTCTTTGGTGCGCCTGGAACATCAGTGGGTTGGGTGAACCCCTACGGGAACTTTGCCAGCCCACCCGTGCCTTGGAGCAGCCCGGACAGCCCCTTAAACCACGGATGGACACACAGTGCCCCCACGGAACGCACCGCAGCAGAAATCCCCTCTTTCCCCTGCCCTGTGTGCACAAGACACTGCTAGATTTCAGGAGCCGACCTGGCTGCAGAACTGTGGGCTGGAGTCCAGCCTGTTGACTGCACAGAGCCAGGTGCTGCTCAGTGGGTGGGATTTCAGAATCAGCATTTGATTCTGAAAAATTTGTGTGTCCATCCTTACCACCCTGCATGGTTGCTATAGAAGGAAGCTTTGATTTTCTTAGCTCAAGTACCTCTTGTCAATTGATTTTATGATTTGAATGTACTTGCAATAAATCTCCCACTCACAATAAATATGCAATTCTTGTCCAACAACTGGCATGCTCTGTGTAAAGACATGGCATGTGTTCATGGAATGAAGAGATTAGCACATTCCACTGCCTTACTAACACCTGAACTTGCTGTGAAAAGTAAAATATATATATGAAGGAGTAAAAGCAGGAAGAGACTGATATGGGAACCAAGGGAGTACTGGGCAGGTGTCCTCAGGAGGAGAAGCCCTATGTAGTACTAGATAGGCTCCTGAAGGTTCCTAGAGAGGCTATTTCCCTACCATAGGACAGGTTTCTGGGAAAAAACACCTAAGGAAGAAGATGTTCTATATTATGTCCCACTCTTTAGATTACAAAACCGTCAGCACTTCCTAATGCAGACAGAATGCCCCAAGTTGTCATTCCTAATGCCCCAAGCTGTCATCCTTGCTGTCTCAAAAATTAAGTGTAATTTCCACTACTTTCACTATCACAATTCTTCTATAAGCTTCTCTCAAACATTTGCTACTCTTTTCTCTCCAGAACTATAGTTTTTTCCTCAATAATCTATTTCGGAACACTTTATCTCCTCCTGATCCTTCCTGGTTCTTCATGGTGCTCGTATTGTCCCTGAACATCCTGAAGTCCTTTTGCCCTTTTTTTTTCTCACAGACTTCTCACTCCAGGCACTCTATCTCTGCCACTGTGGTGGCTGGCACCTCCTGCTGCCACATCTGTAGCAAGTATTATGGGATTTTTGGGCGGGAAAGAAGTAAGGACTTAAAATCCCCCTCTTCTTCTAACCCAGAGGCAGACCGCAATTATTAAAACAAAAAGTATCCTATAGTAGAGAACTCAGGGATATATCTAGGGAAGAGTAGATATACTGTGATCTCAGGTGCAGCTGTGAAGTCCCCAGATCTTGCCAAAGTGCACTGAAGCCTGATAGCAGAACAGTTCTTGGAGAGAGTAGGATGATAACAGGAAGGTAACAAATGTGAGGACCACCTTCTTACCCATTTCTCTCACTGTTAGCAGCTAAGCTTGGTAGAGTGCACAGTCCTGTTAAAAATGTTAGGATCTTAGACTTGCTTGTTTTTAATTTGTCAGGAAAGAAAAACCTCAAAGATGAGTACTGAGGTCCAGTACTCATCCAAGGGAACAGCTCATAACACTGTTGTTTGCTGTTGCAGTCTTACAGTGTTCATTCAAGTTCCAAAGAAGCCTTTATTTTTAAATTTCTCCTTGTCTTCTCCTCTATGACAGGGCCAAGCCCTGGGAGCATATATAACGCAGTCCATCTACTAAATGACTCAATTTACCTCAGTTCCTTAGTTGTCCCTCAGTTGCCTATGGGAAGGAAAATAGCTGGGACCAAACTGCAGCTGCCCAAAGTAAATAGAAGGCCAGCTCATGTAGACATAAAAAAAATTGATCAGTATTTAGGTTTAGGTTTTATTTCCTGTGGATTAAGTCTTCAGTCCTTGTATTGTCTCAGGCACCTCAGCTTAATGTCCAGCTGAATCTGTGCTGTGCCAGCACTAACAGGGCCTGGAGAGGGTAACTGTATTTCTTTCAAATCCAAGAGCAGCCTGGTACTGTTACACACACTTTCCAAACCTTTTTTTTTAAAGCAGATTTTGAAGTCTCTGTGGAAGTTCCCTGGTGTCTTATACCTGAGCAAAACTCTAAGCTGAGCTCTGGGACAAGGCATACACCATTCACCAGTCATGAGCTGCTTTTGCATAGCAGAGGATTCTAAAATTCTCTTGGAATAGGGAGGAACAGGCAATCACTACTAGTCTGGGGTCAGAGGGAAATTTCCTCTCAAGGGTATGTCATTCTATGTTTGTCTTGTATTTTCCTCCAAAGCAGGTGGTGAAGCATTGTTAGAGCAGGATATCAGATTAGACAGCCCAAGGCAATGCGTGCTCCTTTGTTCTCCTTCTTTCTGCCTCTAAGGCAGCTGTAGGTGGAGTACCTGTTTTCCATTCTCTCTGAGGGTCCAGAAGAGGTCTGTAGCACATAAAATACTGCTTTTCACTGTAGTAGGGTTCCTTATTTCTGTTGCACACCAGTCTTGAATTCTTTAGTGAAAAGTGCTGTAAGAGTTTGCAGTTCAAAGTGACCACGTGAACAGAGCCTTTAAAGCTGTGTGACATTATGCTTCTCAATGCTTGTCCATTGCACTGTGCAGGGAAAGCGACCACACACGCAAAACCAGCTGAGACAGAACACGTGAGGAAGGGGGAATACTCTTTTGATAGGAAGAGGGCAGACATCATGGTCTCCCAGGTGGGAAGGGAAAGGGTGGGCAGCAAGAGGGGACTGTGCTTCTGCAAAAAACAGCATTCAGGCTTTCATCTTCACATATGTCTGAACATGTGGATAGCCGTCCAGCCAAATACACGAACTTCCCAGCTGCCAGAACTTGTGTGGCCGTCCTCAAAGAGGCCAGTGCTGGGGTGCTGATGCCATGTCACTGGGGTCCTGTACAGAACAAGGCCATTGGATCTGAGGCCACATGCAGATTTTGTCCAGAATTCCCTCCAGAGTACAAAACTGCATTACTGAGCCTTAATTCTATTTTCACTTATCATCTCCAGCTGTTTCAGCCTGCAGTACTAGATCTTTTATTAGTAACAGCTGTACCAAATTTCAGAGGCAACGCTCTTGTTAATTTTGCCTGAAGCAGATTCTGAATGTCTTGAAATATCGCTAATCTAATTGTGCATTTAATATTCAACAGCAAAAGTGAAGACCAGAGTCATACCCAAATAGAGAAAAAGAAGAAATATTATTAAGTGAGTAGGCTACCTTTAGCTTTTATCTTTCTGCTACTATATTTGTTTTGGGGGTTTATGAACATAATAAATTTCAGGGGCTAAGTGGAGTCTATTCAGTCTATTAAGGCTCATTTTCTTTTAATACTCTAATCCCCTCAGGATACTATTTGCCCTAATTGTTTCTTGAATGATCCTCCAGTGTTTAAGCTTTAGCCTCTGACTCACAAGCTATTCTGTATACACTTGTGGCTCTGTGCAAAGAAAAATGGGACACACTACATCTGTTTCAAATTTGTTTTTCTTTACTTTTCAATTATGCCCCTTGTCCTCTTATCTGTCTCCCAGAAAAAAAAAGTAAATGCATTTGACATTAACAATACTGTTTAAGATTTTATATACCAAAATTAAGTCTCCTCAGACTGCTTTTTTATAGCTTATAAATTCAGATTTTATGGTCTCTTCTCATACCTTTTTGTCCTCATATTGATAGGGCTGCTTTTCTGAACTTTACAAACATTACAAACATTAGGCAGGCCCATGAAGCTGTGTGGGCCAGAAGGATAGATGGCATTGAAGGGAGAGTGCAGCCAGACTGCACTTTTTCCACTCACAACTGGTTTTGACTTAAATTCCATATATATTCTGACTTAAATTCCATGTATATTTTGACATTATTTTTTAGATTTTTTATTTTAAAGCTCTTTTGCATTATTTGGATTAATCTCAGTCACAAGGAACTATTTATTTTTAACTTCAATGTTTTTAGACCAATACCTATTATTCTCAACATTGTAATTTTATTTCTGTAGGAGTCTTACTAAAAAGTGACAAAATAATCTTTTAAAAAAGGCCAGTCCATGGTCCTGGTAAAACAGTTTATTTCTCTGCATTTCCCAAGTGTTTTGCCTAGCCTGGTTTGAAGAGTCTCCAAGTTCTGTGATTTTGCTTGGAAACTATTTTAGTCTTATAGAACTCAATTTCAGGAAGGATATTTGTCTGTCATTCAGTCTGAATTTCCCCTTCTTACATGCTTGTCATTGCAGATACATGTATTTTCATGTCTTGTACTGAAGGATGACTCACAACCCATAGCAAGAGCCCCTTCCCTTGCCCTTTAATCCTGTGCTTAGCTAAACTACACACACTCAGTTCTTTTAATTTCCGTTTAATTCAGCTCTACGGTGCATTCCTGGGCATTCCTGTGTCTGCTTTCTGAGCTTCCTCTAGATGCCCCTGGGGGACTGAGTACTCCCAGCTGAGCTTGTCCTGCAGCTGTGCCAGCTGCCAGTGAAAAAGGCAAGGGAGCCATCACATTTTGCATTAACTATAGATTTGCTCCCACACCTCATCTCATGCATCCCTGGTATTGTATTGCAATGTGATGCCTTCACTCAGCCACTCAAACTGCTTGAGTGTTCTCTGTAGTTGTATCTCCTTCCTTGCAAGTATGCCTTACAAACAACACTCTGTCACTCACAGTTCTGATATAGCATTGACACTTTCCACATTTCTCACTGACATTAGTTCATATATAACATTAAATTTCTCTCAACAGCTATATAAGAGCATGTACTTATTCTAACGTATCTACTTATGGGAATTTTTAAATGTCTTTCTATGATTTCCAGATCTGTTCTGTGTTATTTCCTTACCACAACCAGTTTCATATGAACTTTCCAAGTTACTAAAAGCAAATTTTATATTATACAATATTATGTTGTTCTACATGTTTTAAGTATATATCATATTTATACTTTACATTTCCATATAAACTATGTCTTAACCTTTACATTTTTTTCCTATTCTAGATGATCAATAAAAAATCTTCACCTGGTTGTGAACTGTTGTTTTTATCACCAGTTTGCATTTTTTAGTGCAGAAATTTTAGATTACAGTAGGTTTTTATATTCAAGCTGCTGATTTTCATCTAGATGAGCCTTGGTCAGACACAGTATTTACTGTAGGCAAATATAGAATACAAACTTTAAAGTGTAATCAAGAACTTTTCTAAAATGATACGGAAAATTCCTATGTTCTAACTTTTTTTTTTCCAGAAGAAGAAGGAAGAGAGGGGGGAAAAGCCTTAAATGGTGAGTGGTGGAGGAAACAGTCTACCATCAGTTTATATTTTCTTATTCAGGAGAGATATAAAAATAGGAAAAAGGCAGAGGATTTGGAAAAAATATCTACTTTATTCTTTCTTATTTCCCCCATAAAGAAATTAGGAATATAAGGAGAAGAAAATAAGAACAGTAATTTTTTCTATTTTTTTTTAAACACGCTTCCGATTTCTCATATTAAAATAGGAGGATTTAAAATATTGTTTGTTCTTACTGGTGATATTTTGAGGACAGTATGGAAAACACTGATGAATCTTCAGCAGCTCCTACTGAAACCATGTGTCAAACACTACTTCACATATGGGGGTGTTTATATAAAAAGTGTATCTGTATGTCTGGGTTGGCCCTTTCTCAGGCTCTTTTCTACTCCCCACCCTCTTCGCCTGAAATGTCATTGTGACTGCTGATGCCTGCAATCCTTCACTGACATCGTTACCAGCAAGAGGAGAGGTTCTGTTCCTATTTGCGCAGGGAGGGCTGGTCAAGCACTGTGTGTCAGCCTGCAAGCCGTGCAAGAGCCACGAATGTTCCATCAGTGGAATGCACAGCAGAGAGTGGAGTGGAAAATATGGTGATAGGTTCTGGGACATTGCTTTTGCAGCCACACACCTTAGTCTTGACTTGCTCTATTTGCTGAGTCTATGGGGAGGTCTCCAGCTCTAGGATGTATAATTTTCTTCCTACTTTATTTTTTTTGTTGACAAATGTCTCTGGTGGTGAGTGTATGAAGCCTGATAGACTGATTGGCCTTAACGAGGATGCTCTGCTGCCTCGACACTGCTCCTGGACTTTCCAGCAACTGCAGCAGCATACTTCAGCTGAGCACTATGACTCCGTGTGTCTCACTTTGCCACAGTGCAGGATTCAACCAAAGCTCATGTCTCAGAATCCCTCAGCCTTTTTCTTTATTACACAAAAGAAAATCGATTGTAGTAGCACAAAAATGTAGGTCATGAATGCATGTCCTCTTTCCCTCTCCTTGAAATGAAAAAATTAGATGATTAATCTCTATGCAATCTATTTCCAGCTTTGGCTTCTAAGCAGAGACTGTCAGAGAAAGTGGTACATATATTCTTTACACTAACTGACATGAGGCAGAAGACAGAAAAATATTATCTTCTATATTCAGAACTCTAAGTAAAAATAACAATATTAAAATGAGAGGTCTATGAGCTCATATGGATTCAACTATAGTGAGTAAATATGAGCAAATGCTTTGAAAGCTTTGTGAATAATGGGAAGAGCTTGTGTGGGTGTATGTATGAAGTGAATGGTGGCCCTTTGTGGTCTCTGTGATAGCCTTATTACGGAGGGCTCTGGGGGAATACAGAAAAAGAAAATAAAAGACTGCATCTAAGGGATAGGTAAAGGTCATTTTCAGGCATTCTGATGAGGGTAAACTAGTGAAAGAAGTCCAGAGAGCTGTAAAAAACCCCCTTTTCTCATCAAAAGGCAATGATCAAAGAAGGAAAACAGCTGGTAAGCTGGAGGGCAATATCACTGGTGATCAATTGCTTTACAAAAGAGAGGTCAATCATCACATGCTGGGGTGTTTAGAGTATTAAGGGAGGGCAGCTGGTGAGTGAAGGCACCTCATAGATATCCAACATTTTATCCCAGCTGCTGTAAACCTTGAAAACCCCTCGCCCTTTGACTGTTGTGAAGTTATGCAGGGAACTTGAAACTCAAGTCTACTCACGAATTTTCAGACTACTACTTGGAAATTCAATGAGCCCATAAAAGTTTCTTTTCAGAAGCAGCTTTTCCAAGACACTAATGGGATTAAATGCTCAACTCATATTGACTCTTAATGTAAGTTAGGCATCTGACTTCCCTTTATGCCTTTGAAAAACTCCTTGTTAATTTCACAGTTTACAATTTGCCCTCTGAGACTGCTCTCTCTTAAAATAAATAGACTCTGATCCTCCTGAGAGTTTGAAGGGCTGTACACATTGAAAAATTCCCCCAGGAATACAGTGTATGTGGTGAGGGAGAAGTCTTGTTCATTATTTTGCCCAGGATCACTTGCGCAGTTTCATGCATCAATAAGAGAGCCTAAATATCCACCACTTCAAGAAATAAATGAAAGTAAAGGTGCAGAGCAAAGTCTCTCAGTCTTGTGGTGCAGTGTTGTAAGAACAAAGCTAAATCACTGCAGTGGTTTATGATGCATGATTAATAAAGTCTGATGTTATTTAATGGTACTACCCAGAGAGGAAATCTGTACCACATCCCACAATCTGAACATCTGTTTGACTCTTGCCTAAGGAGAAGGTGAGCAGAGAGATGCCCTTGCCCAAATGTCATCTATTATGAAGAATCACTTCCACTTTGCATCAAAATTTAGCAAGATCGCTTAACTGTGATTATTTTTCTAGATGTCGTATTAAAAAAACCAACTTCACAAACACTGACCAGTTTATATTATTATTTCTATTTTGTAGCACGGGTCAGGCTAGCCAACTAGG